>SRQL01000344.1:0-29460 GCA_018360575.1 Claviceps sp. LM454 group G7
CGTGAACATGGCAATACGACTCCAAAGTCAGACGCGGGAGATTTGGCCCCCGGTGTGGACTTTGAGTCTTCACTGCTTGCGGCGTCATTGTCTTGGAACGAAACTATCTCGATGTATACATCTATGAGAGCTGGAACAACACAAAGGAGCTTCCCAAATTCACAAGAGGCGAGACCTTCCAGCCTACCGAGGCCTTGATGACGGAGGGCAAGACATCACCGCCCAGCTACCTCACGGAAGCCGATCTGATTGCACTCATGGACGCCAATGGTATCGGGACAGACGCTACTATGGCGGAGCATATTCAAAAGATTCAAGACAGAGAATACGCTGCGACTATTAACATGGGCGGCCAACAAGCAGCCGAGGAAGTGGACGAAACTCATACTGAGACGCAACCCACAAGAGGGGGTAGGGGAAGAGGTAGAGGCCGTGGAACTGGGGCTCGAGGGGCTTCCAGTACATCGGGAGGACGGCGAGGAGGCACTCGCGTGTTCGTCCCAACACAACTTGGCGTGGCCCTCATTTTGGGCTATGATCGCATGAACTTCGAGACTAGTCTGGGTAAACCGTTTTTGCGGAAGGAAATGGAGCTCAAGATGAAGGCCATCTGTGAAGGCCAGACGACAAAAGCAGTCGTGTTGCGTGAGAGTATCGGCCAGTATCGACAGGTCTTTATGCAAACGCAAGAGAAGCTGGACGTTCTTCGAGCTGTAAGTCGCGAAGTCGAACAATTTGGAACATGGCAGTGCAATCAAATTAATCCATCTCAAGGCTTGTCGCGAGTTCGTATTCTCTCAACCTGGTCCTTGAAACCCGGTGACGAGTGCTTGTGAGCGGACCGGTGATTTCACTTGGACGCGACCTGGTTTCAATACGTAAACGTATAATATCACGACCGAAAACCGACTACTCCGTAATTTCCGACCGTCCGATGGGTCACCAAATTACCGCTCGAGCAGGGCAAATTCCCAAACGTGCTGGCACCCTGCATCTTGGCCTGAATTCGGACACGACGGATATTCTTTAGGCAGCTAACAGCAGACCAAATGAGGCAGAGCATGCTCAAACGATGTCTCTGGCCAGTGGACTCCCGTGCAGACAGTGGACACAGACTCCTCAAGACACCACGCCGCCAGAGTCGCAGGTGGATGGCTAAAGATGCCGAAGAGGGAACAGTTACCACTGCATCGCCCGCCTGCTCAAACATCTTCAAGACCGTTCGGCCCAATCAAGACTGCCGCTGCGGCCAACGTGATTGTCAATTTGCAGGCCTGAGCTGTGGAGTCACGTTGACATGACCCTTCCGAACGCGATCGACCACCTACTCATCGGCGTCTTCATTGCCTCAAGCTACGACAGCTTAGATATGAGGTCAAACAGTGAGTAGGTGGGACAAAATCAACGACGGATGCCGAATAGTTCACATTCAGAAGCACGACGCTAGTTCTTGACAGACTCTGTGACGTTGCTTCCGCATCGGCCGACGTCGTGGCACGTCGCCTTCAAGTTGGCCTGGTGCCATCGTCGGGTGGAGACCGTGAGCTATTTCTCAGGGCATGTGCCCGACTGGCCCACCGCGGCATCGAAGTCAATCATTATAGGTACTGCACTTGCTCTGCACTGTAACACGGCCATGATCAATCGCACACATTTTTTTGAAAGAAAATCCGATCGGACAATCTTTATTTGGCGTAGAGAGTCGTCGATAATCGGACAGACAGGTAATATGGGTCGGATGGCTTCCTGAAAGTCAAAAGCCCGTCTCTCTGCATGATACGGAGTATCTACCTAGGCTGCTTACGTTACCCGATGCTGCATATCGTTCATGATCTCAGTGACGGCTTGATGCACATGCACTATCGAACCGGGCAGTGTCGGATGAATCAGGATCAGAATGAGGATCCCGATGTCAAGGGGCGGCAATACCTACTTTCGAAACCAGCTAGGACGTGGTGATTTCCACAAATTTCAAGAAATGAAAATTGACATAATACCTATGTACCATACGCGTTTGACACACATGCCAGACCAGACAAGGCTGGCTCCGTAAAACCCCCAGCGAGAGACGCGGGGAATACGAACAGACCAGCCGGGTCAAGCGAGATAATCGCCCACATATACATACATTATACATAGGTACCTCCTATGGCGATAGTCCAACGTCGTTGGAATGGGGCAACGACTGGATAGCGAAAGGGCAAAGAGCGCGAGAAGCGCAACCTCTGGCCAAGTCTCACCACACGCGGGCTTATCATGGCATTTCACTGGAGGCATTCACAAGACTGAAATCGGAAACGGAAAGACGATTTAGCGCCACTCGCGGTAGACGTCGAATAGCAGAGGTTATTCGGCGGGTGTGGGCGGGAAAACAGGCTGCAAAGCACGAGGCTAAAACCAAGGCTAAGAACCCGTAGCCAAGGTCATCCACCCCACGGGTACCCCGCAACCGCGCACTGGAGTCTGGATCAGACTTGGGATTCCCGGGCTTTACAGCTTTCCGTCACGAGCACCACAAACTCGAGCCAAAATTCGAGGCCGGAAAAATGCTGTTTGCACGCATTGAAGTCAAGTGTCTGAAGCCAGACTGGAGCGGGCGCCAAGCTGAACAAGCCACAGTCTCCATGCTCACAAATTCACAATCAGCGGCCTTGAACGCCCGGAGCACGTTGTCGTTTCCAGGGCCGTAATGCGCCGAACCCCGCCCCACGAGCGGATCGTGCTGAGTACGTCTCTATCGTTTCGTTTGTCTTGGCGAGGGGCGTATATATATACCGTATGTATACGGAGTACAGAGTAGATACCTACCTACTGTAGCCCAGAAGGGGCTTGTGACGCTGCAGCCTGCGATGATTGCAACGTGCGGGATACCTCTTGGTCACTTTATGTACATTGGTGCGTTGTGCATGTACATAGGTGCCGGATGTGTCGATTTTCTGACAAGACTGCAACAGCGTAGCAAAGGCGGCGGCCAGCAAACTTCGTGGAGCATCACTTGTGAAGCGCGTCAGGCTCAAGTCGCGGACTCTTAATCACTACCTGCACTCCCTTCATCACTGATCAGGAGTCACGGTCGTCTCGACGCTGGATATCTACATACCTACATCAGTGGCGGTCAATGCTTACATATCAGCATGACGATGTCCGCCATGAATGCAGCCCGACAAATCGAGGGGGTGCACGCAGTAACCCGTGGCCTGCGCTGTGTCGGGAAGTGGGTGGGGTACCCGCGACTTACCGCGGATGTGTCTGAGTTCTCGCTTCGCACACAAATGGTAGGGCCTCGGTGTCTGGCGACCGCGTGTGCCAGGTACTCAGTACATTGCTACATACTCGTCTGGCCCCTCGTCCCTTCTGACTTGTGCTCTCCGGCCAGAGCCGACCAAGCAAGCAGCCGAGCGCACTTGCTCGTGGGCACGGGTTCTAAGTTTGGAATCAAGCAAGGACGGATGGATGGACGGCTGGCTCGATGGATGGCAAGTTCAGGCAGATAATTACTCGACTTGTGCCCTTTGGCCCTCTTCGCGTCGCCTTCCCTCGCCCACTTCCTCTCCAAAGACATCAACACAAAAAAGCAGATACCGACTACACAATACAAATCGAGAAGTCCGCTGTCGCAGTCCTGTCGCAGTCAGAGGTCATCCTGCCAGCCCGTCAGCTCCGCCGGTTCCTTTGCTCCGTCCGCGTCGTCTCTCACGGCTTTGAAGCAACACGTCACGCATGTATGTACGTATTATTGTATTATTGTGAAGACGCAGACCCCGTGCCTTGCCCTACCCTACCCTACCCTGCCCCGTTATCAGGCGCTACTGCCAGTTTGGCCCAGCCGTTCCCCGGCTTTGCTCCACGTCACCAAGCCTGCGCGCGCACTCTATTATGCGCACTTCCAAGACGAGACAGCTTGGTGGCGGGTGAGAGTGGGTGACTCAACCGCCGACTCGGAACACATCATCAGTTCCAACACCGCTTCTTGTTTTTTTCACTCTCGCTTTTGCCCTGTTACGGGCAGAAACCCATCTCCTTGCATTATACTCAGACAAAATCTACATACTCACCTTTTGCAGTGTGCTGCATCATCTCTCGCAGTACAAAAACACACCGCTCTGAAGTCGAACTCGCGCCTATAAACGACGTCGACAAACATGGCTTCCCTGGCAACCGCTGCTCGCGATATCCCCCAGTCCTCCAACCGAGACAACTTCACTGTTGTAGCGGGTAGAGGCAACGCGACGACTGTGACACGATCTCGTGCTCTCCCCACTCCTCCCAATTCCATCTCGCCGGCCCTACCGGCTGTTGGCTTAAAGGCGCAACTGCGAAAGGCCAATCTTGAGCCCATCGACTCGGACTTGGATTTGCAGGACACCCACGGCAGCCCTGGACGGTCGCCGTCTCCTGCTGCTCTTGAAGCTGCGGGCGCCATCACGGGCGTAATGCTGGCCAAGTACCACTTACCCGAGATTCTTCTGAACCACGGCCCCCTTGCGATCCGGCACATTATGGGTTACCTGACGACTTCAGTACCTGGCTTTTCGGGTATTCCCCCGAGCAAGGCACGCAGACTGGTTGTTGGTGTATTAGAAGGCCGCGGAGGCGAGAGAGGAGGTGTGAATGGCGACGTGGAATTTGAAAAGGTGGGATGGGGGCGCTGGGATGCGAAGCGGAGAGGAGGTATGGCCAGCTGTGAGTGTCAAGACACTCCGCCATCTTCACACGGACAGGCGATCCCCATTTCCAAGCTCGGTGGAAGAGGAGCGAGGGACTCACTGGGCGAAGACACGTTCCAGTTTTCTCATGACGACAGCGACATGTACATGATGGAAATAGAGGCCGACAGAATGTCGTTGGATGGATCAGCGTCGGCCTCGTGCTCCGAGGCACCGGATGACGATTTTTCCATGCACGATGACCCGGAGGATGTAACGGATGACGAAGATTGGGCCGCCATGGGTGCTGCTGCGCTTCGAGCAGAGTCCTATCCCACCATGGCCGCCATCACTTCCGCGTGTGCACCTCGTGCCCCCAACTTTCCTCCACTTGGTGGCTTGCGAACCTTCTCCGTTAATTCAGGGATGGCGCGGCCACCACCTCAGCCGACAAACCTCGACTTCTCAGCACTGGCTGGTGCATCGGATGCCCAGGAGCGCGAGGCCGTTGAGGCTCTTCTCAGACTTGGGTCTCTGTAATTTTCTGCATTACTACGGCGTTTTCCAAAAGTGTGACATGGGCCTACAACTTCATTCGAACCTGATTCGTACAATGGTTTCGACAACATCTTGATTCTTTCCTTTGTTATTACTCCTTGTTTACTCTGGGTTGGCTGCGGTGTGCCCTTAATGGATTGGCTCACAGATGACCAGTCCGCGGGCGGACTGACTATTACAAATCGGGTCAGACACCACGGCGGAGGTAGCCTTGATTCTATGATTTTTTCCCTTTTATGATGACGACACGACTTCCTCCATATACATATGATGTATATAACTCGACTCGGTGGCAAAGATTCTTACCAGGGCCTTTTACCCTGGCCTTTGTGGCGCCATTGCGCAGCACAGGCGACATGTCCTTTGTTCACCAGGAACCACAGGGTCAATGCAGACACCTCAGACACAGAGTCTCTTTCTCTTCCGTCTTGAAGACGCAATTCCGACCACTAGACGACATTTCCTATTTTGAGAACAGCTGAGGCTGGTACACCAGCCTTGGCATTCAACCACTTTCGCATCACTAGGATGCCCGCCCACACGACGACGATTCAACTACAAGGCCTGACACCCAGCATCTGCTACCTTCAACAAATGCGCAGAGTCTCCTCTCGTCAGGTCTGTCGATTTCGAAACGCAGTTTACCGGGGAACCCTTACGCCCTGAACCGTTTTGCATCTTTATTTCTTATTTACTACATTCATTTAGTCCTTCTCACATCGTTGGAACGTGAGGTTGGGAAACTTGGTAGCATTACCACATGGTCATTTATCTACAATATGCATTGAGGGGTGGAGTAATAGCAGGCGACGACCACGTTATCAAGGGTCGTTTATACGCCTCGAGCTGAATTATAACATGGGCGGATTAAGGCATGGTTATAGCAAAGACTGAGGGGCATGAGTATGATGAACTGGTGGCCTACTCACGAGCATGGGGGGTTCATCAGTGTGGTGGAGGATGACCCGATTTATATCAATAAGGGGTTTTTTTTTCTTTCCCCTTGGGTCCTGGGTCGGCGGGTGGTGGATGGTCGAACTTCGAAGGGGAGATGAGGGAGTGTTGAATTGACGTATCCATCTGGGCCTCTCCATGATTGTTTTCTGCTGTGGGTGCCGTGTATGTGTGCTGTCTTCTCTGTGCTGTCTTCTCTGTGCTGTCTTCTCTGTGCTGTCTTTATTAGCTTGTATGATGCGTGTCAGTAAATGCCGCTAAGCAGGCTTCAGACCTGTAGTCACGGACCCACGGCAGGACCATGACCTTCATTGACCTTGACGCGCTCCTCGACCTACATACTCGAAACACGAGCATTCTTCGCTCACGTCTCTGGAGTAAATGGCAATTGAGGTAAAGAAAAAAAGAGAACATGAGGTGGTGATAGGGTTTATAGCCCTTCGCAAGTCCAGTTTCGACTACCTACATATTTTTATGTATTCTTACACGCCTTCTCCTCTGAAACCTAAAAAATGGAAGGATTCCACGTCAAGTCGAGTCCAAAAAAAGCCATTTTCGAAAAAAAATGGCTCGTTGACATACAGCAGCCGGTGTTCGCTGGTCGTCACCGACCCAACTACTAATCTGCCCCTTACCAGCTTGTCTATGGGAGAGCGGACGGGATCCCGAATTCTCTGGTAGGTATGGTCGTATGTGCTAGTGATGCAGACTAGACTAGATTATATAGTGTGTGCACAAGAATCGCGATGTATCTCTGAAAATTGGGAGGCGTTACGTAGGTAGGTACATAGTTGCGTTGTGTAGTGCCAGCCTGCCAGGTAGGTAGGTGGGTGTAGGTGCATTTTTGAGAGTGGAGATGTTTGTGGATGGTATGGTCTTGGGAGGGCGGAGGGAAGCCTGAAGGAAGGAAGTTCATAGACGGGTCTCCTGTCTTGTCGCTTGTGGCTCTACGTAGGCCAAGGTATTAGTTCAGCTTTACTAACTAACGGAGAAGAAGGGGGGGATGACTTCAAACATGCTCTTCCGTTCTCGTGATATGTACATGTTTCTCGATCGAGGTTGGAGGGGAACGGGGACGGAGGGAAGGGGTTGTTAAAAGTCCCTTGCCAGTGTGACATGGGAAAGAAGGAGAGGAGGGGGAAGGGAATGTTCAAGATCGTGAGTGTGACGTAGTGACATCACATGTGGGAAGAGGATGTCGGCGACTTGGCGGCCTATTTCGCGATTTGACAATGTTGGTGTTGGGTACTACATACTATCCTGCTGTGTCACTTGTGTATATATGTGTATGTATGTCACATGTGTATGTATGTATATGTGTGTGTGTGTGTGTGTGTGTGTGTGGTGTACCAGAGAAAAGACAAGCAGAGGGTCGAGTAATGGGTATAGAGGAGAAAGACATAGTTAGACTATAAATGGGATAGAACATGTGTAAATGCTTAGACATTGTACGAAGATTGGAATGAAATGGAGTCTAGATAGTAGAAAATGGAATCTGTGGTCAAGCCTAATGTGGCGTAGTGCAAAAGGTAGAAATAAGTAGGTATGTAAAGATAGGAGCTATGGCCTGTGGAAAGATGAGAGAGCTATCACCTGTCCCAAAGAGAGTCGTGTAACTCTGTAGGCATGTGATGGAATCGAGATGGACTTGTATAAAGATGGAGTATCATAGAGAGTTTCAGTTTCATGACAGAAACGGCGCAACTGAAGAAACTGTGCAGATGGGCATTTTAGAGAAACAAAATATGTCAAACAGATAATCATCTAAAAGATGGCTGAGGTTCCATAGTTCATTCAAATCTCAAAAGATGAACTACACAGAATTAACACAAACTCGTCAAGATACATGATACAGAACCAATAGAAACCTCGTTTCATGGACTCATGGAGTCGACGGAGAAGATGTCCATCTTGGAAAGTGAGCAAGTTTATTTGTCTACCTATCAGTAAGCGGGGCTGGTTCCCGATGGGCGATACATGACGCCAAACGGCTGGACTTTGTATGATGCAGACATCGTCAAAGAACGGTTGAGGGAGATCCTACGGGATGGATTCAGGGGGCCATCGACACTATGACTCGGTGATCTCACGACAGAACTGGACTGGATAAACCTTTTCAGGACCTTTACCGCGGCTCTTATATCCCCCTCTGGGACTGGGCCCATAAACGGTTATGTGGTAGGGCATGAATGTGCCTGGTGGCCGTCCGTGGCCACGGCCCAGCAGCGGGAAGCCAGCAATTCCCAGTTGGCAGTACCGACTTTGACTGGGGGGGAGGACAGTTTATCAGATGTATTATATAGGCGCATATGCATTACATGTATGGATTTTATGCACGTATGTGTGTGTCTCTGTGTGATCTACACGTGCATCAAGAGGGAATAGGCGCCATCTCGAGAACCAGCGCCATCCTACCCGACCCGACCATGGTGTTGAGGGTGTTGAGGTGAAACGAAACGACAAACTGCGCCCCAGACCGGCAGCAACGGAACTCAGTCCCGACTCCCGGGACAAGGCCCTTCGTTGACCACATGGCGGCCAAGGAGTGCGGTCTCCATGACACGCCGCTGGCTGGCATTTCCTCTTTAGTTCCATGCTTCGGAGAACCTTCTGTTTCAACGGCTTCTTGGCACGGGTTTCCGAGGCGGCAGCAACGACGGTACGGTGGCAGCGCAGTTCGGCATCCCACTATGTACGCACTACGGAGTTATATGTACGCGGAGGCGCGGAGGCATTGGACAAGTGGGGGATGCGCGGTGCATGCAGCTGGCTCCATCGTGCTGCTCTTGGCCTTTAAAGCTTGTCCTTTACGCGCTTGTGTTTCTTCACACACTTCTTTGCCCCGAGGACGCTCATCACGCGGCATCTTTGCCAGGGGTTGTGCACAGCCCGACGGACATCTTTGAAGTTTTGAAGTTTTGAAGTTGGAGCCGAGGGCGATGTCGTTGGACGGGCGCACTCGATTAATAGTAAAGTGTTGTAGAGTCGCGCGGACTTGAGCGGTACTTGGTACATGACTTCGATGCTTGGCAATGCTTGTCGAGGCTTGTCGGATGCTAGTCGCTTGACGATGCTTGGCGCGACACCATCGCTCGATCGGAGTGCGGGAAGCGTTTCGGCTCGAAGCCGTGGAGACCGGAGAGCGGCCACTGGCAGAGCGGCCTCGGAACCGCAACAGTCGCACAGCACGTGCATCTCCGGCCAGGAGAAGAAGAAGCAGCGGTAGCAGCAGCAGCAGCAGTAGCAGTGGCGAGACGCCTTTCGTGCTCTGTTGTTGTTGTTGTTGTTGTTGGAGTTGGAGTTGGAACTTGAGGCCGTATTAAATGCTTCTGTCGAGTGTCGAGTGCATCTGCATCTGCATCTGCATCGGGTCGGGCTGACGGGCAAGTGGCATTAGGCAGTGGCAATAGCAATATACATGGCAGTGGCCGGATTGCCGTGCCGTCAGGTCCATCCATGTCTCATCGTGTCATTGCGTCATGCGTCAACGGTTCTCCCTTCATCGGCTTCCTCCCAGCCGAAGCGTCCGAACGCGGCATCATTTGCATGTACATACATACATACCTACCTACATACTCCGTACATACATACATACCTCACCTCACGTACCTCGTGCACCCGCTGTGCTTGTCTTCTGCCTCTCCGACGTGCAGTACAAGTACACATCGACATCCCATTCTCGGGGAACCCCTCCGCCCCTCATCGTGTTTTCTGCCTCATCCGCCAAAGTGGCATGTTGCGAGCGGCCAACTTGTCGCTTGTTGTCCTCTGCCCCCTCTGCCTGAGCCGAGCCAAGCCCAAGAGACGAGAGCCTTTCGTCACTCTTGTTCCCGCCAGCCTGTCCTGGAGCGCAATACCTCGATTGAGCTAATTTGATCTTGATGTTGTTGCTGTTGCTGCTGCTGTTGCTGTTGCTGTACGTTTGATCTCTTTTCTCTATCAGGTCGGTAGAGTATTTCTGTCTGCTGCAAATCGTCTGTCGCCTCTGCTCCTTCGGCAACGTGAAGCGTAATGCGTCCATTCGCGCGTCGGCCCCGTCGCAATGACCGAGTTTCGCGCGCGCAACCCCCTTTTGCCCTCTTCCCCGCTATACTCATTCGCTACTGATCCTTCTTCTTTTCTTCTTCGTGTTACTGTTTCTTCTTCATCTTCTTCAACTTCATCATGCAACAGCTAGCCTGTCCAACATCGTGGCCATCCTGCACGCGAGTGGCACAGCACCACACGGGCAACGGTGTTGGCTTCAAGTTGCGCCGCCTGACGTGTGTGTGTGCTGTGGCCGCCCGCCTGACTCTCTCTGGGCGACTCGAAGTTTCCTGCAACTTGCAAGACGCACGCGGTTGGTAACGTGAGGTGCCCATGTAGCGAGCCGCTGCCAATGGGAAGGATGCTGCCGGTGGGTCAAGCGCCCAGACATTGCCAAGACTTGCCAAGGCTTGGCAAGAAAAGCACTCCGCCCACCCCGCTCCACCCCTTCGCCGTCTCTCTGTTAGCCACTACCAGCATTCCCCGGCCATCGTGCCCCCTTGTGGGAGTGCCTTTTGATCCTGGGTACCTCGAGCACGCTGCCAAGAAATGCCAAGCAATGCCAAGAAATTTCCGCTCGCCCTCACTTCGCCAGCCCAGATTTCTGTGAGAGTGTAAAGGGAGCTGGCACCCCAGACCTTCTTAGACAAGCTGTTCTCCTTCTCATCAAAGTATTACTCTCCAAAGACGACGCATCATTTTCCTGAACATCTTATCATCTTCCAAGCACGGTAGTTCTCCCTTTCCGATACTTCTACCCTTTTGCTTCCGGACCCTGTTCTCTGCGTCCCGACATCATTGGCGCATCCGACGCGCGCACTCTGCTACCAAGCCCCTCTTGTGCCTTCCGCTTACGTCCGCCAACGTCTAACGTCCTCACCGACGTCAGTTCCGACGTTCTTCTCTTCGCCATGACGACTCACGTCATGGACACAACTCATGTTGTCTGTCCGATACCTAGTCACGGTAGCGACTCAAAATCCAGTACCCCTGCTCCCTCAAGTGCGACATCGAACGCCTCACCACACAGCATTGCCGACGACCACTTGACATGTCGTTGGAATCAGTGCAATCAGAAGTTCGGCAGCCCCGAGCTTTTATATGTACGTCTCTGCCTCCTCCCCTATGGCCCTTGAGGGAAAGGTTTGCGGTGTCTCACCTATCTTACCTCGCACTTCAACTTCGACCCCTCTTTGCAGATGAGCAAAGGGCCGCTTATAGGTAGTGTATCAAACATACTTGCTGATATCTAGTGCCCAGGAGCATATATGCGACCGACATGTTGGCCGCAAGAGCACCAATAACCTTAGCCTCACTTGTCACTGGAACTCATGCCGTACCACTACAGTCAAAAGAGATCATATCACGTCGCACATCAGGGTTCATGTGCCCCTCAAGCCTCACAAATGTGACATGTGTGGCAAGAGCTTCAAGCGGCCGCAAGACTTGAAGAAGCACGTAAAGGTAAGCCTACGTTGACTTTTGGTCGCATTCAACCACCGCAAACAGGGAGCTAATGCGCGGCGTCGCTTTTTAGACTCACGCCGACGACTCGGTGCTGTCTCGTGCTGGCCACGACCATTCTGGCTTGCATTATAGGACGCAGAGTTCCAAAGGTGAGGAGGATCGCATGCTTTGTGCCCTTTGCTACTCGTATTGTGAAGGTTTCTACGGTCGAGCGGCAAGTACTGACTTCTTGCGCGTAGGACCTAGTTATTACGATCATAACGGCCAAATGCGCGGCGGTGGTGGCGGCTTCTCTCACCCAAGCCACGGATACTATGCGCCTCAGCCATCAACTGGCTACGGCCTTTACTTCAACCAGCCTCCCATGCACACGCCGCGAGCCGAACACATGGGCTACAGCGCCAGCGCCGCCTCTTCTGCCGGTAGCTTTGACCGCAAACGTACTGTTGATGTGCTTGACGACTTCTTCAATAGCGCCAAACGTCGCCAAATCGATCCCTCTTCTTACGTGCAAATTGGACGCTCTCTGCTGCCCTTGCACGGCGCATTATCTATGCCCAATGGCCCCATGGCTGCAGCTCCGGAGCAGCAGTACATCCCTCAGCATGCGCCGCCGTCCATGGTGCAAAGTAATCCAACACCGACGCAGAACCCGCTGTCTCAGCAGTACTACCTGCCTATGCCCAATGCTCGCACACAAAAGGATCTCATTCATCTGGATAATCTCCTGGGTCAGATGCAAGACACGATTTATGAGAATTCGAGTCATGTTACTGCCGGTGTTCACATCCACAACGATAATGGTTTCGGCGGGTTTCGGCACAGCCAGTCACCCACTGTGCTGCAACGCGGATCTCCTACCGGCATGACGATGTCCGGTGATGGGTACCATCAGTCAGTCTCTGCTGCCAGCATGCACTCACCCATGACAGCCATCTCATCAACAGGCACTCCCGCTGTCACGCCGCCATCGAGCTCAATGTCTTACACCTCTGGGCACTCACCCAGCCCATCCGCCTCTTCTGGTCTCTCGCCACAGTCACGTCACAGCACGACTGCCTCCGCCGTCATGTACCCGAACCTGCCCGCGAGCCTTCCCGCCGTGAACCAAGGTTTTGGACAGTCCACCACGGCAGCTCTCGGTCCCAGTTTCGATTACCATGACCGTCGACGATACTCTGGCGGCATTCTTCAAAAGGCTCGCACCATTCCCCCCATCCGCCCTGCAGAAGAAGTCAATGGACGGACGACACCGAAGCCTGGCGACTCTGTTGCCTCTGTTGGATCACCGTCTTCCGGGTCTGAAACGAGCGAGACTACCAGGGAAGGAGAGGAGCAGTATGACCGCTGGTTGGAGAATATGCGCATCATTGAGGCTTTGCGTGACTATGTCCGCGGCCGGCTTGATCGCAAAGATTATGTCCAAGATGATGAGGCTGAGCGAAGAGATGGGGATGCGATGGATCTGGACGTGAAGAGCAGTCCACCCAGGAAACCCATCGGCCTTCGGGAAGGCGGTTCGTCGCTATATCCTCGCCTACCGATTCCTGGATCCTAACGACGGGATGTTCTATTGCATAATGGTTTTTTTCTTCTTCTTGGGGTTTTACTTTTCGATTTTGTCTGGGATCTGTTTGGGGAAGTGTGGCGCGTGTGTAAACAGAGCGCCACTAGAGGCTGCTGCAGATGTCGAAGCACAACTGTAGAATTTTGTTCGGACTTGGGTGGCTTATTTGACTGACAATATTGAGGTTTGTTCGTTTTTATATATATCAATTATCAGTTTGCTTATCAGCATTGGCTCAGGCCTCAGGCACGCTCACAGTTCTGGCTGCCAATGATGATGAGGAGTCGGCGGCGTGTTAGGGGCGATGAACTGGACTAGCATGTGGTTTGCCGGACGGAGTTTGCGAGTTTGATTGGCAACTTGGGGCATGGAAATGGGATGGACATGGAATTAGTGTGAGCCAATGAAAAATGATTCTTTGAGCTATGTATTTGGAAACTCTGCCACACAACACGAATGCACGCGTATTCATTACCTCGAATCCTTGCCCCTGTCAGTCGTGTCAACAAGACTCTCATAGGTTCCCCATCCATTGTCCAGTGGGTGGTCATGCTCGACACGAGCTCAAGCATCGACAGCAAGATACAACACCGTGACGCCGGCATGAGGCAAACATGAGATGACGAGCGAGAGACAGAGGGGAAATCTGAGCAGCGAGTGTTCCTTTCAGCTCCGTGTGTAAGCGCCCCATCGTTTTTGTGCTTCACCAATTTGTAAGAATCTTCAATCGCGTCCTCGATGTTTGCCATTCCGTTTCACTTTCTCATAGAACCGAACCGTGAGTAGCCGCAGTTTGGCAGCCCTCTCACCAAGAATAATCAACAAAACATGGATGAAGAACACCAGTGGAGGGGTTGCAGTGCATAGTGTATCCTGTGGGCTCTGGAGGGGGCAATTCCCACGATGCAGTTCGTTCAGTCATGTAGCTTTCAGAGCGAGATCATAGATGCACCTATTCAATAATAAATAACAAGTTGTTATAAGCTCTCACGCCAGATGAGAAAAACCCTTTGTTTACATACATTACTCCATGTATGTATGTATATGTATGTATGTACTTGGATGAGTTCCATCTTCCGCCGTAAACTTGAATTAATTCGATTCCGCCCAAACTCAGAGTATTCTAGAGCCCTAGAAAGCAGTAGCAAACTTCTTCCGTAGTCGCGGCGTGGCGCAGAAGGGGAGGTGAGGCGGGGAAGGAGCGTATTGGTCCTCGGGGTGAGTCGTGACAAGTCGCAGACGCACAAAAGGGAAGGAGGGACGCTGCATTGTAACTTGCGAAAGGGGATTGAATTGGGTCAGGGTGTCATGAGGATGGGATGGGAGTTGGGGGAAAGTTAAAAAGGGGCCTAGGGCTTGGTTGTGTTTTGGGGGGCTTTTTGGGGAGATTGTTTGTGTGCTGTTCAGAGTTTGCTCACTTTGACTTGTGTTCTTCATTTGTTGAGTTTCGAGTTTGGAGATTCAATCTTCTTCACTCGTCGACTTCAGCCTTCATCAGCAGAGCTCGAACACTCGTTTCTTTTCACCAACACTGCGATCGCTTCTTGAACGAACACAACCGACCGATACACTCTGCACCGTGTAGTCACATACAAACATACTCAGCCCAGGCACTGATCGTCTCTTCTTCGTTCTCCTGCCGCCTCATAAAGCAGCCAACACAAGTAACGATCTTGCTACCAGTATAACACAAAATGCGCCTCTCTTCCTTTGCTGTTGCTTGTCTTGCAAGCGGAGCTTTGGCTCAACCAGCTCCTGATTCACCGGCTGATGCTTGCTGCTGCTGCGACCCCAGTAGGAACGTCATCGCCTGCACTCGGTCGATCCCAAAGGCAGATTGTTTCTGCGCGGCAGTGGTTTGTCCTGTGGGTGCGAAGACCGTCTGGGACAATAAATTGCAATCCAGCACCGCATGTACGGGAACAAAGACTTCTGTGCCTGTCCAGGCCAGTAGCCGCCATGGGTCGGTATTGACGGTCAAATTGCCGGTTCAGAGCGAGACAATGATCGTCGTAGACCCTCACCCGACCCAGGCGACCGCATCATCGAACAAGAGAGACTTCAGAAACAATGTCGAGAAGAATGACAAGCCCGTCATTGTGCAAAACTATCCCTTTCGCAGCAGGCCAACGACTCCCGCGTCGAGCATGCTCCCTCAGCGAGTCGAGGCCCGATCTATGGAGGCGGTCAGGTTGCCGATTCAGAGAAAGATGAAACGAATGTTCATGGTGGACGCTCACCCAACCCAGGCGGCCACATCATCCGACGAGAGAAGCACCAGCGACAAGGTCGACAACGGTGACGAACCCATCGTTGTGCAACACGAACCCTTTCACAGCAGACCGACAACTCCCGCTTCCAGCATGCTCCATGAGCGAATCGCCGTCGAGAAGAGTCCTAGTACAACCCAGGCCCATGGTCGGCATTCCTGCTGCTGCTGCGACATTGTCACGGAACAGGTGGTGTGTCATGTGAGCGACGAGGAGTGTATGTGCGCCGACGTCATGTGCCCTGAGAATGCCAAGACCGTGTTTGCTACAGCTCTAGGTCCAGCTCCTACTCATACCAGCATCTAAGTATCACGAGGTGACGATATGGCACTGTTTGCCAGGCGTGACGAGAAGGAAAGGACCGAATCTGCTCTTTTTGCTTTCGTTTTTCTGGGGTATATCTCTCGGTGGATTTATCAAATGATTCTCTTTGGGGGACGTCTTTCGGGTCTGGCTCTGTGGTGGAAGAAAATGAGTTTTGGCTTATCGTAATTCATGGTCGGACTCGGGGAACCTAGGGTCTTGGCCGACTTGACGGGGAGGATACGTGATCGGGTAGCAGAATGCCTCCAGGCTCCGAGTTGGGCAGATCCATCTTAATACATGATGTCGTTTTGCTCGTCATCCCACTTGATCAATTCCCGTTCAATGTCATGTAATGTACTTGAAGTTGATCAAATTCGGTGCTCAATCCCTTGTTGCAACGAACATACCATACCCTGTTACCATGTCTCACAATGTCTCAGTCGGATCGACGTCACACGCCACTACGGAGCACAGCCTAGGTACAAACCTCTTCAGCGGGCACAGGCAACGACCGCGACTGGACTCATTGCGTCGCCAAGTCCTTCTCCCGCTTTCGCAGAAGTTTATCACAGCAGGGGCCATCCAATCGGTCCGGTCCGCTTGTCGGTGACAAACACGAGGGGCAGGGGGTGAGATTTACAAATTGCAGTACATAAATAGATCATGTACCTAACATCATACACACTCCATTAGGTACCTAGGTACCTAGTTGTGGCACAAAAGAATGGGCGCAGCCGTCTGGCCACTCTTTTGTGCTGTACATGCCCCTATACCCTGCGATACTAGTACAAGGTACATACCTACCTAGGTTTGATCTGCGCAGTTAGGGCCTTGGGTAATGGTTCGCGAGGCGGGATGGACTTGTGCAGTTACCGATACCTAGGTATGTAGGTACCAGGTAGTCAATGGGCGCTACATACCTTAGGTAGGTAGTTTCTTAGTTTCACGATATACGTGTGGCAGATTACCTAACCTAACCTATCTTATAAGGATAGGAATCAAGATATTAAAATGTGTACATATTTTCCTCGTCTTCTTTCTCTTCGTGTTGCAACTTGCGTGGACGATAGGACAAGTCACAAGAGACCAACAAGTCTGGTAAAATTGGTTTACCTGGTCCCTAAATAGGAGGTAGGCATGGAAGGCAAGACATGTGGTGCTTTATTGGTTTTGGTTGGTTCTAGCCACTTTTTGTAGGTACCTAAATTGTGCTCTCCTTTTCCTTGCTCATTTCCGTCTACCTACATACATAACATAGGTATCTTGCGCTTGTCTTGAGTCTTGAGTCTTTCTTCTATCACTTCTTTAACCTCGGGGGTCGGGACTCGGAAGTCGGCACAGTCCACCTTAGCTGGGGCCACCCCCACGGGCCACGGCCATCCTTCAGTCTGATTCCTTCTTGTCAAATTGTCTGTAGGTAATACCTACGGAGTACATATATACATAGGTAGGTAGGTAGGTAGCTATGAGAGCATTGAAATGCTCCGACCGAGTCAAGCAATGCAACAAGGCGAGCAATGCAGTCACAGTGCCGAGCCACGCCGGGAACGCAGCGTGACAAGCCGTCAAGCCCTACGAGTACGGACTACGGAGTGAACAAGACGGGCAACGCGCTGCTTAGGTATTATTATGCCTCCACTTGACCTGTCCCGACTCCCGACTCCCCTCTGGCTCGACTCTCGACTCTCGACTCTCGAGGCTGGCTCGTGGCAACAAGGGCCTAGGGGGGATAGCCGGCGGCCAAAAAGGCACCAGTGGCAGCGAATGCCCGCCACGCCGGCGTCGTGTGGGCCGTTCGATTTCCCGCTAATCTAGGAGAATCTGCAATCTGCAATCTGTACGGAGAATCTGTGCTCGGTTCCGCTGGCTGGCAGCCTGGACGAAACGAGCGGATCCGATGGTTAGATGATGGATCCGCTCGTCCGGTTCGTTGAATGCGTTGTAACTTGTAACTTGTCCGCTGCCTCGGCTGCCTCGGGGCATGCATGGAATACGGACCATGTACGGAATATTACCTGCTCGCCGTCTGATGCCGTCTCCTCGACGCGAAGCTGGAGCCGGGCGTTGGACTTGTACCAGTAGACTTTGTAGACTTTGTGGACTCTGTGGCGGGAGGCTTATTACTTGTCGCGTGGCGTGCTTACATTGTGCAGCATCGGGTGGCTCGGCCCCCACGCAGTGTTGTCCATCTATCTACGGATGTAGACGGAGTGGTAGAAGTAGATAGATGTAGCCTACATCTATCTATCTATAGTGGGTCCTTTTTTTCCTCTATCTATCTACGAAAATCTATCTACGTAGACGAAACAGTAGACCACCCCTGTAGACCACCCCCGCGGAGCATTTGTGCTCTGTGATTTGTCGGCAGCCATGCGCAATTTGCAAGTTGCAATTTCGCATCAGAATCGCATGGACCGGTTGGCCAAGCTTGACAAGTACCTACCACACAAAGCTCGATGAGACTCCCATACTTTGCGCAGCCACCGAGATCGTGGTCTGCGATGAGTACGAAAGTACGAAAAATGAAGTTTCACCGCACCGGCAAAGAATACACTCAACAATAATCCGATTGAATTCTGGTATGGCAACCGATCTGAATATACTAGCAGGTCCCGGAGCGCAGCGGAGGGCCGCTGGGGACCTCGCGTCGCTTCGGAAGAGCAATTGGAACTTGGGCGGGAAGTCATGGACTCGTCATGGTCGTATGTTCTGTCCAAACAATTTGGAAAAATGGGCTTTAGTCAGGGACCAAACCATCTATCTATGTTCATCTACATGTAGCCTACGTAGGCTACATCTATCTATCTGAGATAGGCGTGATGACTAATCATCTACATTTTTCGGGGGTAGATAGATGTAGATAGATGTAGATAGATGGACAACACTGCCCCCACGGCGCGAGTCGGGCAGCTTGTTGTATGTAGCTTGTAGTGTAACTATGTACGGAGTATGGACCATATCAACTGGACAGCTTCGGAAGCAAAGTTGTAAACAGTGCGGAACATGCAGAAAGGGCAAAAATGGGTAGAGCCTGTTCTATGCCAAGTCGTGATAACTGCCGGCGCGACTCCACGATGGCCAATACAGGTATATGTACATACATTAGGTACCTACGCAATGTGAGTGCGGCTTGCGAGAGCCGAACGCCCGACTCCGTACTCCGTATTATTACTGCGTACCCGCATCAGACGATGCCGGCTGTCGCCTCACGCACGTACAATCGAGACAAGATCCTAGCAAGTCGACGTCTCGCGAGACACGACATGTCCGCGCAGTCAGAGTATTGACTCTTGGGGTCTTGAGTTGCTGCTCATCAGTGCTCACTGCCAGTCACTGCCCAGTGCTCCCATTCGGACCTTTCCAGGTTCCCCAGCTCCATCAAACTGCTCCGCCGCTCCGCCGTCGACAACGCTAACTCGATAACTCTAACTCGATTGCAACTATCTACGCTTCGCCCCTCGCTTGACAAACCACATTTCCGTCTTGTCCCCTCTCGCCTCCCTCTTCTCTTCTTTCCACCGCGCTCGAGTCGACTTCGCGTTTGTCGTCGTCCTCGTTATCGTCCTCGCGACCCCTCTTTCTCCACGCTCTCCCATGATCCGTCTTGCTTGTGCTTCCCAGCAACGTCCTGGGCACACCCTGCCCGCCGCCCCGGTGCCTTAAGCCTCCTCCTCATGTATATCACGGCGCGCGTCCACCACCGAGCCCTCGACCACGAATCCCTCCATGGACCCGGGCCCTGTTCGCTCTGCCGGCGCCGTCGGTGTCTTTGCTGCCCATGACAGCCAGCCGGCTCCCGTTGGTGGCTCACCCGCGCCCGCTCAAGAACCGCCCCCGGCTTCGAAACGCCGACTCACCGCGCCCTTTTTGCCCGACTGCTGTCGCACTTGTCGATTGCGAAAGGTATGAGTTGAATGCTGCGTCGTCGGAATCTGAAGAAGCTAATGAGGTTGGCATGTGCAGGTCAAATGCTCTGGCAAAGTTGGCTGGGAGGCGTGCAGTAATTGTGCCCGACTGGATTTACAGTGTAGCTTCATCAGTACATGGAAAGAACTGCGATCAACGAGTAAGCTTTTTTCTGTGTGCGCGTGTTTCGGCATGTTTTCGCCTATTTCCGGATGGGATGCATTTTCCGTGCTGGTCCCGGCCATGAGCGCCGAGGACTGTTCTTGAGAGCTGCGGAGGACTGTTTCTGAGAGCTGCCTTAGAGCTGCCTTGACTTCTACCTACATATCCTAAACCTCTCGATACATGGATTAACCCCCGTCTCTTGTAGTTGCGCGCTCAACACCATCACATAGCCACACCGAGGCTGGCACCTTGAGAAAGAGAGCGCAACGGGCCTGCAGCCAATGTCATGCTCACAAAACCAAATGCTCCGGCGATTTGCCCCGGTGCAAGAGGTGTGTCAGTGGCGGGTGGGAGTGCGAGTACAGGCCCGCGAAGCGCAGGTTTACCGGACTCGTATTGCAAAGGACGGAAAAGGAGCTTGCCGACAAAGACGGTAATGGCAGTCATGGCCAAGCCAATGTCAACGAAAGTAATGCCAACGACACGGCGACCGCCACGACCGGCCACTATGAACCCGACTTCAACACGACGACCTCGACTCACCGTCTAGATGCAGTCGCCAGCGTCAGCCCGCCATCAAGTAACACTGGGAGCAGCGGTCACAGCCTGTTTCCCCTGATCACAGAAGGGTCCAACAACCTCTTGTCCGAGTAAGCCATTCGTCGAATAGTCACACACAAACCTAGAATCCTAACTGAAATCGCTCGTTGTACAGCGATATGCTGGTAAGACGTGACCTTTTGCTGAGGCACGTGGACGCCTATATGGACAATATGTACTGGCTCCCCAGCCAAGGCTTCCTGCATCCCAAGTCCACTTACACCGACATCGAGAACGGCCTGCTAGATCCCGTCGTCGCCGCCGCCGTATGCGGCATCACCTCCGTCTTTGTCAGCCCAAACGACTCTGGCGGCGAGTTCGGCATCAAGTGCAGCGCGTACGTCGAAATGCACCTCTTCCACAATCTTGGCCATTCCTCCGACCAAAATCTTGTGCTCCTGGCCCTCAGCATCACGATCAACCTGGTTCGCGGCGAGTTTGCCAAGGTGTGGCAGTGGTTTGATGTTGCGTCTCGCCTTGTGCTGGAGCTGCGCCTCAACTGGGATGTGTTTCCGCCGGATCGGTCCTTTGTGCAGCAAGAGTCCCTACGGCGCATCGTGTGGCATCTGTTCTATCTGGATCGCATGCTCGCGGGTGGCTCCGATGAGTATATCGCTTGCCGGGCGGATGATATGAAGATTGCGTTGCCCTGCACCGAGGCTGCCTACCAGGAGGACCGGGCCGTTCGGGCAGAGAGGTTGTACGACAAACCTGGGGCGCATCCCAGTACGATTAATCTCCATGCCTATCAGCTTCGGCTCATTGATCTGCGGCATCGTATACAGGTGTAAGTTCTGCTTTGTTTCCGCATACCATATATGCCGTCCACCCAGCCACCATTCTATCGCCAAAGCTCTAACTCGTCACCCTGTGCCAGTACGACAAAACGCCTCTGCGGCACAAACGCGGCCTCACATTCACAAACAGACGCCTCCAGCATCATGGCCAACATCAACGGCCTGCAAAACGAGCTCACCCGCTTCCACATGTCCCTCCCCCCCGACCTCCTCCTCAGCGACCAAACCGTCACCAAGTACATGGCGTCCCCCCAACGGGCCGGCTACGTCTTCCTCCACGCCCACCTGGCCATCAGCCACATGGAACTTTACCGCTTCTCCCTCCCGGGCCAGCGAGACAAGGTCTCGGCAGATATCCTGCGCAGGCTCCCGCGCGAATTCGTCGCCCGGTCTCAGAAGCAGGCCATCGCGCACGCCATGTGTCTGGCACGCTTCTACGATGCGATCCAGACGCAAGTAGATCAGAGGGACCATGGCATGGGAGAGCTTCCCTCTGCGCTGTCACTCCCGCTCGCGGGCGATTACTCGGCGTTTTTGCTCTCGACGCATTGTGTGCGGTTCTTACTCATCGCGTTGCAGTATGAGCTGTTTCGAGGTGTGGCGCATGTTACGACGGCGCCGTTGTGGAGGAGTGTGGAGGGGGATGAGGCGCATATATACTTTTTGCTTGAGTCGGTGCAGAGGGTCGTGAGGCCGTGGGGGTGTATCTTGAAGGTGGCGCAACAAGCAGTATGTTTTTCCTCATTTTCTTTTTCTTTCCTTTACTTGACTTATTTCAAGTCTTCTCTTTTCCATTGTACTAAACAGCCTCCTCATTCTTCCCCTGTTTTAGTACGACCACAACGCGGCCCTCGTCGAAGAATTCAAAACAACCCGCAACGTCCCTGACCAGGACCAACGAATCACCGAAATAATGCCCTCCTCCTCCACCTTGGGCGTTTCTTCAAATCACCTCCCCGGCCCGGACATCATCCTCGAGAGCATCGCCACGGGAATCCCCGAAGCTGATCTCCTCTCGCGGAGATCCTCTCCAAGTTTGACATATCCATCTCCATGGATGCAGCGGCATCCAGAGCCCCCTAGACCACATATCTTTGCACCTCGAATAGCGAGCCGTATCTCTGCGGAGTCTCGGCCCGGAGGACATACCCCTGGGGTGCCCTTGTTTCTTGAAGAGGCCGGAAATGAGGCCAGCAAGCCTCTGCAAGTGCCGTTTGTGTACGATAACGAGGGCGATAGATTGCCTGTGCCTGTGCCTGTGCCCGTAGCCGTGGGGGACTGGGATGGCGCAACGCCGGCTGTGCAATCGTTCTGGACCGGTGCGGGGATGCGCAGCGGAGAGGATCTGTCTTCAGTATTCCAGGGCCCGATTCCACAGACAATGTCTCAACCTGGCGGGGGGTTTCTCGCGGGACAGCAGGGTGTGTTTGGGGGGGATGCGTACGCCGATGAGCAGTACGGTGCTGGACAGCATGCGCAGAGTGCTTGGTCGCATTCTTCGGGGCAGGGGTACTGCTGAATGGTAGGGATACCTACTTTGGTAGGATGAAAGGGGGGATATGCCCATGAGAATATGCGCGAAGTGATGACACAGAGTCATGATGATGGCGCTTAACTTGGGTATTTAGGCGCATGCGCCCATCGAACTGATTGAGACGAGGTATAGACGAGCCGCGAGCGTTGAAGAATACAGGAAGTAGCGAGCATCATGGTGTATATGCCATTCACATGAAACTTGGTGCATACGCATACACAACTTACAAGAGCCACGGTATACGCGCAATGTACACGGAGCTATGACATACTCCGTACTTGCATTGTAATTGAGAGCCATTACGTATATATATATATATATGGACGAGGTTTAGAAGAGCATGTATGTGGTATTAGGTAGTTCAGGAGAGTCATTATATATATGATACATATGAGACGTCTAAGAAGAGCTATTATGTCTGACGAGGCGTAGGAGACTCAGATTCACCTCCAATGCTGCTCTCAAATCCTCAATCATCTTATTCTCAAACATATTGATCAAGGCGGCCGAAAAGCCATAGTAAGTCCGATTGGCTACCGTTCAGCCATTCTTTCAACACCTTGTGACTATTCTCAGCTCTGCTAGTCTCTGTTATTCCGAAATGTGGATGGTCCTCGGTCCAGCATTTCACCAGCTTCTCCTTGTGGTGGTTTAGCCAGTACCGCTTCAGGTACGCGGTTGCCTCGCGTGACATACTCTCACAATCTGCGAGGCGAGACTCATAGTCGGCGATTGTGGGTGACTGAACCCATTTGAAAGACGGTTCGGTTCGTCCTTGTTTCTCATGAGCATGACACCCAGATGTATCGTAAGATTGTGATCATTCGAGCCAACCAAGTTTAATAGCGGAAGATTATATTTGTTGGTTTTGAATGTGCAATCAACAACGAGCACATCCGGGGACGATTGAAAGAGTTTGAGGCATCCTGGTTGTATAAAGGCCAGATGGGTCATGTGATTTTCGGAGTCAACCGCGCACCTAAACAAAAAAAAATCAGCTTATTCGAACTCCTGCGCCCACATTGTACAGCGTCAAGTTGTCCCTCTAGGAGGTACATACCTGTACCAGTAATTCTTGGCATCCATCTCGTCTAACAGCGCGTAAACTTTCGTTCACGTACTCTACTTGCGCTGCTGCCAAAGTCTATACTCGTTTATGATATCCTGGCGGTTGAGCAATGCTTCTGGGAACTTTTCTTGTACCAATATCAGCGCGTGTTTCGCATCCCGCGCGAGAGGCCAAATAGCTTGTATGTGCAGCCCCACTTCGTCAGTACGCGTCGCCCGCCTGTGTGCCGCAATACTTTTCACGTCGCGCGCCGGAGGATGATTGTGACTGATGCTGGCTCTGTTCTCGCACCATTTGACCCTCCACTGACCGTCCGGCTGCGTATTGTCATTTGCCAGAAGCCAGAATTGCATCTTGCAACCAGTCTTCTGCGACACAGCGCCTGGCCGTCGCCGCGGGACACTCGACTCGCCAGCCTCGTGGTCACCAGCCTCGCGGGGTTTGGCCTTGCCACGGCGGTAGCAGGTCATAAGAAGCCTACAGCGGCCGCCTCTGTCCCATCTTTGCTTATTGTAAGACACCCCATGATCCTTTGCCCACGTAGTAACGCCAGCGAGGGCGTCTTTGAAGCTCTCATACAGCAGTTCTGGCGGCGGCGGATGATCACGTACGCGTAGATCTGGCTCATGGAGGTCTGTAAGGTCGTAATCCACGCCCTCGACCAACTTGCGGAGCTCGCCGTGGTTGCGGCGACGCGGTATGTACTCTGTTACGCGCGGCCGGCGGCGACGAGGTGCGGTTTCGAGCTCATCTTCAGCGCCCCGACCGCTGTCGCACGCAATATTGACATCAGTGTCATTGTAGTTCGCCTCCGAGCTGTCGAAATCTTCATCCTCTGACGTGTTCCGGGAGGCAAGCCGCGCTGGGCTGTATGACGCGTCAAGCTGAGCGCACGACGGCTGCGTCGCGCGCGAAGGTCGCGGCGATGATGAGGTAAATGAGGAGCTCATTTTCAAGTCGAGAAATGGGAAGTAAAAGAGGTCGTTTATATAGCTTCAAAAGCCAGGTCGCGAAGCCCATGATTGACAGGTAGTGGTAGGAAGTCGCGGTGCCATAATCTGTGTTTTTCTCCAAGCATGATGTAGTGAGGTGGCTGAGCTAGCAGGGGGGCTGCATACACTAACCCCTTTGGGAATGGAGGAAGGACAATTACATTATGTAGTTATGTGAAGGATGATTAAAGTCTCCCAGCTCATACCTATCCGGTCTTGATGGCATCATGAGGCGTCTGAAGGTCTCTACATAGGTATGTAGGTAGGTAGTTGCTAATTCCATTCAACAGAGTACATACGTAAGTGCACTAACGCCCAGGAACCAGGAACCATACATAAGTACCTGATCCGCACAGTCTGTTCGCCAGCCAGAACAAGTCGGCCGCCAGGGCCACAAAGACACTTATGTACTTGTAAGTGGACCCGAAACGTGAAGAAGAGAAGAATTGAATATGTAAGAAGAGAGATCTGTATATATACATATGGAAATGTACATTGTCTCGAAGCAACACCGTACCATGAATAAAAAAAGGCTGAAATGGTCCCCCAAAAAAAGAACAAAGAAATTACGACGCAAAAAAAAGGCAAAAATTTGACGACATGTATGATTCGTTCAATATTACTGGAACAGCGGGCTGTCCTTCTCTTTCAAGCCGCCAATCTGGTCAATGTCAATAGACTGGAATTGACCCTTGACTTCCTTCTCATACGCTGGGAGTTGCTCCTCGTCCATGGGCTCCAGGCCGACTGTGGCATTATCACCAACACGCACAACCAAGACACGACCGCTCTTGGTCTCGCCATTTTCGTCGTGTTCGTCGGGAAAGGTGATGTGGATCTGCGGGACGTTATCCGGTGAGTGGGGTGGTGAATTGGGGTTCTGGAGCATGGGCTCGCCGTCGCGGGTGATGTAGTAGATGCTGGAGCGGCCATTGTGCATTGTCTCTATTTTCAGGCCCGGGTGAGGCGATTTGACATCGTCGTACGTGGGCAAGTCGTCGTTACCGGGGCGCTGTTGGCGTCGCCGACGGAGGAACAGGAAGAGAAGAGAAGCGGCGACGAGGGAGAAGAAGACGAGTCCAAGAAGAATAATCGACAGGTTGATCATGTTGTCGGAACCATCCTGGCCGCGGCGAGAGACGGTGTGAAACGAAGGGCTGGCGAGCCTTTGACTGCTTCTGCCAACAAGGTGTGGCCTCCAGGGCTCTGCTGCTACTAGTTTGTTTGAGGAGGCGGGCATCGCGCTGCGTGCCGCCATTGATGAGCTGTGTGCGCCATTGAATAGGTTCGCATGGGCGTGTCTATTGCGGAAATTAGGAGGCATGGCGGAGACGATAGCCTAACACGACTGCTGTGGAAGAAAGAAGGACAAGTCTATTATATTTCATCCATTGTTAGTGCATGCATCAAACGACGAGACGACCTGATCACAGAGCACTGATGGATCCAGGATTGTGTCTTGCAGACGTTGGGCAACTCCATTTGCTCTTTCAACGTGACGGATGACGGAAGAGAAAAGGGAGGACAGAGGCGCATTCCCACGCGAGGTCTGAAAGACGCGTGCTCTCGCCAACAATGGGCACACAGGCTCGGGAAGCCCCATACACACAAGACCGGGCTGGGTGTAGCGAGACACCACTGGCACTGCTTGTGTAGCCAGAGGTCGACGAGGAACGTGGTGTGTTGACTATTGTTGCGCGTGGCTTGATACAGCGAGCAAAAGAAGCGCCAGCCCGTTCCCCGAAGCCAATATATGCCCATTCCATCCATGCCATTGTTTCGCATACCAGAGCATGGCAAAACAATGTCACCCGCACAAAGAGGGGAAAACCCCGCTCGGGAATTCAAAGTGACCTAGAATCCAATCCATGCACCAGAAATCCAATGAACTCACGTCGTTTTTATGCTCCTGCGTGACCTAGAGAGTGCAGAAGGTCGGGGGAAGTATTACTCGTGGCTCTATGTAGAGATGCAGTCGTCGGTGGCGGCTGCGGCTGCGACGGTGCAGCGACGATATAGGTTGATCGATTGACTCGATTAAGGATCGGATAACGAATCGTGTTGTTTCAATGATTGGCAGATGCGATCCAAGGTTCGTGATGATACAAACAGGCGAGCTGAGATACAAGTTGATTCGAAATGGGAGTTGGTGGAATGACCGGACAGATCTTCAGCAATAAAGGAATGAAGCTGAAAAGACCCCAAATAAAAAAAGGAGTTTGTCGAAAAAGAAAGGTAGACAAGCTGAGGTGAAACGAAGGTGAAAGGTCAATGAACCAAGGTAAAAGGCATGGATGAACCAAAGGCCTTGTGCCGGAGTTGTTTTGCAGGTTCGCAGAGAAGGGAATTGGAATGAATGGAAAAGAGGGACGAAAATGAAGGCGAAAAGCGAAAAAGGAGATGGACATGGAAGTAATCAGAGGCGCGAACTGCGCAGGGAGCCGAGCGAAGGGCCCGCCGCCAAGAATCAGGAACGACAGGCACAACAGCCAGCAGCACAATAACAGGCACATGCAGCCACAACAGCCACAACGGGCGCAGCGCCGCTGTAACAATCCCAACCGCCAATGGCGTCCACGTTGGACTCCACCCCGCACGAACGGGAAATGAGGTCCGCGCTGCCATCGGCGCCTTGCAGGGGGGGTCCAGGGGCCTTCTCGCCGTCTCGGTCCTCCTGCAGGGGCCGCGCGCATTTCATTGGCTCACCTGTGATCGAGAGGGGCGCATCGAGCCAATGGCATCAGACGTCTACCGTCTTCCTCGGCCCAGACCTTCATCTTTTCTATCTTGGTGCATCTAGGTACCTCATACCTTGTCCTTCTCGGTTCACCATCCCTGATGCCCTCAGCATTCTGCAGAACCCTCCGTCTCCGTAGACAGGCTGCGGGACCTCTCCGTAGGTATGTACATACAGTGGCAGTCTGCAGACCTTGTCCAGTCTTGATATCTTTTGACAAGGTCCTTTCCGGCGGCCCTACGCTGCGCTCCGGGGCCGGGACCTTGCTTCGCGGCGGTCGGGAAGAGCGGTAGAGGGGCGGTGATTTCTGTTACTCTTCTTTCGCAGGGCTTTCGAGCTGGTTTTCTTGTGATCTTCGTCGATTTGTCACACACCTTTGTGGGATTTTTTGCAGCGCCGTTGAACTATGTGAGAGATCGGTAGATTCTTCTTTTTCTAGGAGGTAGGTACCTGGGCTGCGCGTGAATCTGTCGCTCCACTAATTTCTTCGACGCAACGATTCTACTTGGGAGCCTCAGGGTGCTCACAGGATGCATACCCTATATAGAGACGCTGTTTTTTTTATTGTTATGTACGGCGCATATTTCGTTGGAAAATGTCGTGATAGACATGGAATTTGTTATTTTTTGTTCCTCCTATTACCCTTTGGCTCATCATTCGGGGTTTGAGTTTGGTAACAAACGACTTCTCTGAAAATGGGTGCATGTAACCCTCAGGGATCTAAGCACTGGACGCAAAACATTTTCCCTTCAACAACCTGAAATTGAAGCCGTCACCCTGACGTTGTTATTTCTGCCACGATAGCTGAGAGGGTTTACTGTACTGCCGTCGCGTCAGCTCCGTAGAGGCTGTTGCAGCGTCTATTTGCATTTCTATATTCGTACCTTCTCCGTTCCCGTTTTTCACAGCTCTGTATGATATAGGAATGGCATTTCCCTTGCATCACTGTAGCTCCGTCTTCTGTATTGTATATTTCGCTGGATCTCGTGACCGCTCCGTGGAATCCATTGTACCTCCGACGATGCTATCCATTCAGCTAGGATTTACCACACCTGCGTTGAACACACTACGGCTCCGTGGGTTCTATTCGAGATCTGTCTCAGTTGGAACTTTTAACTCTCAATTGCAACTTTGAACTACATGTTCAATTCAATTCAATGGGACCTGCATCCTATTCATTCGATATTGGCGTCCTTGGATCGATTGTTCCATTCGAATCTTCAGGTCTTAGCCTGTCGATACTCCGTGGGATCTGTTGCTGGAGGTCCGTCTCCCGCGCAACTAAAGTCTCCGAGGAACATTTGCCACAGCTCCGTGGAATCTATTGCACCTGCGTGCGTTCTCCCACAGCGCCTGGAATTAAATTCGCTACACCTACATCTTTCTCCGTGGAGCCTGCTGCTCCTCCCATTTAGCTCTCACAATTAGGGATGCATCTCAAACTCTCAATTGCGGCTTCAGCTTCTGGGGTATTGGATCTGCTACAGATCCGTCGGATACACCGGTCGCCGGTCGGTTCTCCGTGTTCGATACACGTACAACTTATGAGTGGGATCTGTCGGAATTCCGTGCATCAGTCTATGCTCCGTGGGATATGTTGCCTCGCTCCGCCTGTGGCAGGTCCGTCAGCTGCATTCCCCATAGAGTCGATTCCGATACAGGCCTATCTTTTTTGTCGCAGCTTCGTGAAATTTGTGGTGCCGCTACATTACCTGAGCTCCGTGACTGTTGCTTCTCTATTCACGCCTCTCTCCGTTGTCCGCCTCCATTTGAGTTAGATCATCCGATCCTGTCACAGCTCCGTCAGTTCTGTACCGCTTCGCGATTTGTTGTGCAGCAACACTATCTGAGCTCTGTGGCTGTTGC
>SRQL01000345.1:0-29284 GCA_018360575.1 Claviceps sp. LM454 group G7
TGGGCAGTGGGGCGATTGCGTATGACTCGACTCGTGTAACCGAGAAGGGAAGGAACAACGCACAGGAAAGCAACCGAACACCGCTGAATAACCCCTCCCCTCCCCATCCTACCTGGAGCATTCCCTCTTTCCACTACCTCTCCATTGTCATCCGAACAGCACCGTGAACCTTTTATATCAGAAGTCCAATATCCGGCTACACCAGCCAACAAGCACCAAGTTCCTGTCACCCGCGGAGCGCCGAAAATACCAAGGCACCACGAGGCATATCACGATCAATTTGGCAACCTGCAGCTACGCGATCCTAACCCTGAAAAAGGGAACGTCGAACCAGTGCTGGTGCACGCTGAGCCACAGCGGGTAATCGCTAAACTGGTACCAGAAATCGCTAAACCAGTACCAGCAATCGCTAAACCAGTACCAGTGAACGTTGAACCAGTACCAGTGTACGTGGAGCCACAACCGGGGCACATTGAGCCACAGACAGTAAACGTTAAGCCACACGTGGAGCCACGACGTCGACAAATCATCGAGATGGAATCCCGACGAGGCAGTTCACACTCCCGACGAAGCAGTTCAGACTCTCGGCGCCACTCGGATGACGATGTGGAAAAGGTTCCGAACACTCCAAGAGTTGGAGGAGTGAATGACATGTACCAAGTAGTGATACAGCTTTTACAGCAGCAGAGCATCACGCAGCAACAACAGAAGGCCATGCAAGAGCAGCAGAATACTACACAGGCAGCAATGCTGCAGGCTCTGCAGCTAATCAACCGAGGCCAGTCTACCCAACCTGCCATACTGTCCACAGACGACTACCAAAGTGCAGCTGTGCAGAATATTCGTCTGCGACCGACAGACATTGGGTTTTTCGACCCGGACGTAGCAGATGAAAAAGGCCAAGGAGTCATTGCGGAAGGCAAGTCATCTACAACAATTTATGTTTTAGTCGGTCGGCCCTATACAGTAGGTACCTTAGGTACCTAGTACTGGCGCTCCGCCATCAGGGTGTCACGCGGTCACGAACGCCGCGTACATGGCGCTGACCTACGTCCTTTTATTTGTCCGCGGCAAACCTTGGCTGGCACTATGCCATGAAGACTACAGACAATCAACATCTCCCTCAGCAGGCCTTTTGTCGTTTTCGTCTGCACGAACGGCCCGCAGAGGTGGAACAGTCGGCCCTGTTCCTCGCCTGAGAGACTGTGTAGGTACCTTTGTGTGTCATGTTCACGAGGCGGGGAATAGACGAAACGCAATATGTATGTTGCCTTTTTATAGATTGAGTATACGCAATTCGAGGTCAATCTATTGAACCAGGAAGATGAGGAGTCCTGTTTTAGGAAGGGCCCGTCACTTTGCATGAATATTTGCACAGAGCAGTATGTACTTGAAAACGGTCGTTATGCTATGAGAAATCCGCTGTTCGAAATATTCTTTCAAGCCCTGCCAACTGGTAGTCCACCACATCGTCTCCATGTGCGATCCTATTTCTAATTCTTGTGTCAGAAAAAGGGCACTGTTCTCGAAAACTCGCACCCACTAGATATAGTAGGAGCCCTTGGCCCCTTTTTAGGATGCACCTGCAACTTACGAGTAGACAGAAATCGCGTTTTCCGTCGCCTCCATCAATGCACTTGTACCTGCAACTCCCCAGTTCTGTCACGCTTCCATCTGGGTTGCAAAAGTATAGACCTCTGCTATACAACTTCTCAGCCCCGGGAATATCTAGGTTTTAAAGCGCATGAGTGGCCAAACTTGGCATTTTGTAAATTGTCTGATCATTTGAGGGGGGTGGTTCGTTACGGAATTTCTGAAGCGTCGAGCCGCAGTTTACGATGCCCTCTTTGCAGGCACCGGCTTGAGCTACAGGGCTTAGAGCAGCCAGTGTAGTAATGAAGATGGATAGAATCTTGACCATGGTGGAATGGGATGGAGAAAATCTGAGGGTGGTAGGAGATTGGACGGCTGAGGGAGGAGATGGAGAAAGAACAAGGCAAAAGACTGATTCAAGGGATAACACCGGGGCTTTTATACCCGAGTATCATGATACCATCTAAGTGCACTGTGCCCAACTTACTCCGGCCCAGTATGTAACATGGAATCAGTGTTAATTGTCCGGGCTAGCATTCACGCTATGAACAGTAATAATACATGGCTTTCCGATCGGTTGAGACAACGCAGACTCCAGAGAAGTTGGCATGTTATTTCACGAAGCGTTGGCCTTCGACGATTGTAGATGGCAATCCTCATCGTCGTTTTCTTGCCCTCACCTGCTTGGCGATGTTGGGTCGAGGTCCGAGGATGTTCAAGTAGGTAGATCATGATGGGTGGCACTGCTGCGGCGACGCCAAGCCCCAAACACGTCCGGCAATGACATCAAGTATGCCGGCGAATAAAGATGATATCTTTCGGGTCGTAATGTCATGAAAATAGCAATGCACGCATAAGGAACTTGGTGCGTAAAGCACACAAGCACAAAACACCAAATGCTGCAATGTAAGCCTGTAAGGTGGTTTAGGGTGAGCGTGCAACTTTTGTCACACATTTTACCAGGTACAATAAAATTGCCCTGTGGTTCATATAACAATCTCGTGTGCAATCATGAGCTATTTCTTTCAATAGTGACATACGCTGGATCGATTTTCACCTGCGACCTGAAACGAGCGCGGATGACTCCCAATGCAGCGAGTTCGTGACTTCCCACCTCCACCTCGCGCACAACACCAGCTCGAACTATCCTGTCTGGGCCTAGGATTGATTTAAGCTCCATACGAGTACTTTTGACGAGATTTCAGTAGCTTTGGAAATCTTGAGCTGTTGTTGTGATGTACATGGCTGCCAGTTGGCGGGCGATTTTGCGGATGTCTCACAGGCTGTCACAGCGGATCTTATGCATGCTACATACGGAGATAGGTACCTAAGGTACATACATACCTAGGTAGTAGACAGCGCGCGGATAGATCGGCACTGTACTCCGTAGGTACTAGGTACCTATGTAACGGATGAGGGACATGGTTATCGATAGATAGGGCTGAGGCGTTTGATAGTGACGGCTATGACGGCAATGACGATATTCACCTTACATACGGTGCATAAATGACGACTGCGGGCCGTCGGCCACAGCCAAGCGAGAAGGGCGAGAAGGCGCATTGACAGTGAGGTACCTTTGCAACTCTGCCCGATGATCCGCGTCAACGCAACACGCGACGCGGTGATGGGATTGGAGGAAGAGAGGGCATACCGGTATTTAAGAGCGGAGGCTTGTGGGCTCTAGTGACGACTCTTGCGGATCTGAGGCCGATTGTTGCTTTCAGACAACTCGAGAATCTGGAGATCCCAGAGATGTTCACTGTTGCCAGAATTTGGCAGGAATTGCCAACCGACAACGGATCGAAAATGTCTCTTCTTTCATCAACGTTCAATTTTCAAGCGTCGCACTGCGACGACTAATTGGTTGGAAACGTAGTGTGCTGCGACTGCGACTGCAGGTACCGCCTTCGTTGTGGCTCGTAAATTCGATATGATGCGACCGCCGCGTTTGGTCATTGGAAACCCAATGGAACGGCATACATAGCCTCGGCCGCTTTCCTGGGTCTTTGGATGGACATGGACGTTTTTTTTATCTGATCTGGCTTATAAAGTTACATGTATATAGCTAGGTACATACATGTAACATGACACTGTATACATACAATGACGGGCGCTGGCGACGCCCGCTCTATGCCGCTTCGGTACAACCAGACGAAAGTTGCGACACCGGCTCCAAGCTTTGTTGGAGCTTTCGTCTCGGAGATGCGCCCGTTGCGCCGTTGTACTCGTTGAAAAAAAAAAAAGTGAACCTTTCTTAACGTAGACTTCTTCTAACTTTATCTCCGTTTCATTCTCCAATCCGACATAGTACATCCGCCGTTGTTTTTCATCAGTTGCAACGCAGAATTCCCAGCTCATCTTGTGCATGTGAACAATTCGTCATCATGGCCCAGAAACCTGTCTTTTGCATGACGCATCCTCGCGCGTGTTCAACTGCTTTCGAACGAGTGAGTCCCTTTCATTGTGCTGCTGTTCTTGAGCATGAGAAAGACACCCCGCAATGGGAAAAAGACAATCAGAAAGATGAATAGAAGACATAAAGAAAGAAAGAAAGAGGCCAAGGCAACGGAGCTTCTGGCGTCTTTGCCACGCCGTCGCTCGCAGTCTCGCAGTGCTGTGGCGTTCTTGTTGATAAAGGCGCATCACTTTCGGGCCGCATTTGCCCAAACACAGGACTTGCAGAGACATTCGAGAACTGACGAGCTGAGATAGGTGTTCATGACCCGTAGGGAAACCCTCGCCAGTCAACACGAGCCGTTTGGCGATGCGTTTTATTTCGGCACAGAATGCGTGAGCCCTCGCTTCAAGGATGATGCTGCTCGCCGAGAGGCCAGTGGAGCCTCGAATGCCACGTATTCAAGCACGTTGCAGGCATTTGATGACGTTCAAAAGCAGGTTCGTAGCTTTGATGCTCGCTTTTGGTCTTGATGAGAGAGAGAGAGAGATGGAGAGAGAGACAAGCTTCATACATTGCGCAACAAAGTCTGGCGCATCTAAAACGCCATGATGAGCGTGACTGACAACACAAATCAAGGGCAAACGTGTCTTCATCAAAGATATGGCCTACTATCTCTTCCCAGAGCCAGAAGACCAACACAACCCCCAGATTGCCCCCTCTCTTGGCGGCGGCCACGAAGACAACAACCCCACCTTCATTCCCAGAAAAGACCTCGAGAAATTCCAATACACTTTTCTGATCCGCCATCCACGACGATCTGTCCCATCGTACTGGCGGTGCTGCATCCCCCCACTGAACAAGGTCAGCGGCTTCGACAGCTTCTGGCCCAGTGAAATGGGCTACAAAGAACTCGTCAAGTTCTTCGACTATGCCCTCGAAACCGGCCTCGTCGACAAAGATCAGCTCACCGTCGTGGATGCGGATGACCTACTAGACAATCCGGGGCCCATGATCCAGAAATTCTGCGAGCGAACAGGCATCGAGTTTCATCCTAGCATGCTCAAGTGGAATGATAGCGACCAGAAGCATGCCAAGGAGTTGTTTGCCAAGTGGGATGGCTTTCATGATGATGTCCTGGGCACGAGTGAGCTTAAGGGTCGGACACATGCCCAAGTACGTTTCCGCAGTCACTCTCCGGGGAGGATCAGAGACTATGAACACTAGCTAACATGTTTTCACAATAGAAATCTCCCACTGTTGAGGCGGAGAACAAAGAGTGGGAAGACAAGTATGGCGCAGATGGCCAGAGGGCAATCAGACGCTGTGTTGACGAGAACATTCCTCTCTACGAACACTTGAAGCAGTACCGTCTCAAGGTCTAGACTGGGTTCTCTTAAAAGGAAAGGGGACACGAGAGGAAAAAGAAAGAAATAAGGGTCGTGAACTATTAGAATTGCGTGACGGAAAATGACTGCATCTGTATTGTCTGCATCATGCCATGCTCGACCTGCAACGCCCCTTTTCTGGTCAGAGGTTCTGGTAGGAGTGCCTGAGTTATGTTACAGTATTCTTTCGTCTTCTTCTCGTTCAGGGTATGATACAAGGTAGGCTATTAGCTAAGGACCCCATAGCCCGTTGTTGGCGCACGAAATCGGCAGCCCCATCTGTCCGCAACAAGTCAAGCTACATGGCTGTCGGGGCAGCATCTCGGGCCTCTTCTCCCTGTAGAGCTCCAAGCTCGACTTCGTACTCTGACTTGGTGGGGAACTGTGGGTTGTATTCCTCATGTGTGACATTAGCTGGCCAAGATTCCGCATACTCTTTATCAAAGTCGTGCACCCAGCGTATCGTTACTGGAAGCAACTTCGGGGCTTCAGATTCGTCCCGGGCACCATCATCAGATGTGAGCGCCATCTTGTTGCCCTTGCCTTGACCAGAAAGCACAACCGCCATATCCGCAATCGCATTCGGCTTCTGTCGATTCAGGGCGGTGGCCCTTTCCTGTTTGGTCCGAGTAATCCCGTAAAATTTACCCTCAGCCTTTCTTCTCTCATACTTCTTCTTCTGGCTTTCCGTGAGCTCCCAGTGCCTCTTGTACATGACTTCATCACCCCAGCAGACCTCGTGTAGGTGCTTCAGCTCGCGTAGTTTTTGGTACACTGAAAGCCCGACTTCGCCTTGCTTCTTGGGGAGGTCGATACGGGCCATGACCGACCAGTAATCCTTTCGTAATGTGGCGGGTTTTGACTTTTTCCCGTTGAACGGTAATTGCTCCATGCCGTGATTGAACTGTTTTGCAAATGAAAGAAAAAATGGTTGAAGATTAGCAGGGGTTGGTTTGCCATGATGTAGAACAAAAACGTCTGATGCGGGGAGGGCAAGTGGAAGAATTGAAAGAGGAAAACATCATCATACTCGCAAAGGATAGGTGACCGAGTAGATAACTTGATCGGTTCTCCTGTGAGTAAAGACCCAGATCTTTTCACCATGATCTTCGGCTGCTGGTGAACGCGGACCCTTGACGGCGCGGAAGTGACGCGTGCATGTTCCTAGTAATGTTGGCCACTGGCCCAGCCGGGGCCGTAACGCTGTGTGCATTGCTATGCTCATTGTGGCGAAGGGCGCTGTCTGTGAGGGAGGATCTGGAGATGGCCTCACGCCTTTGGAAAATCGGAGGGCCCAATTCCGCGCGCAGTCATGTGATTGCGAACCTGTTTCCACGAAGGCTCCACTGTCAGGTGATCGCAACCCACAACGTACCTATGTACCTATGTACATACCTACCTACCTATGTATGTACCTTGGTCCCTTTCCCCACCACCTTCTTTGGACTGCACTGGTGACATCACGAAGCCTCTTTAAGGTTCTGGTGGGTTCCGTTTTGGTTTCCAGGCCGTTAAAGTAGCTTCCAGGTCTGTCGTACAGCTTCGTGCAAGCTTTGGAAGCTTCTCTGCCCTGTGGTTGCCCCGCTTGAATAACAACATTTACATACCTCATATATTCTCGTCTTCTTTGTGACATACATATGTGACTTGAAGCCTCGCCTCGTCTTTTCTTCTCCTTACGCACACATAACGCACGTACATCTGCACACATCCAAGACTTCGAACACACTTACGCACACGCACTCTACCTACGTACCATCTGAGGCCTGATAGCTTTGACAATCTTGAAAGAGTGGCCACTGGTGCCTTATCTTTGCGACTCCAGATCAAAAATCGCTCGATCTCCTACTAGTACCGACCACCTGCTTTCCACGAATCTTACACCTCACCACCCATTTTCTTTATCTCCTGGGAAAAAAAAATGACTGCCAGGATGGATTTCACAGACAGGGCGCAGAAGGCCGTCGAAGACGCCATGTCCCTGGCCGAACAGTACGGCCACTCGCAACTGCTTCCAGTGCATCTTGCTGTTTCGTTACTGGACCCTCCAGTCGACCGGTCCAAGGATCAACAGAATGGCCCCCAAAACACAACCAGCACACTATTTCGACAGGTCATCGAGCGAGCACACGGTGACCCTCAGATCTTCGACCGATACCTCAAGAGATCCCTAACACGGTTGCCTGCGCAGGATCCTCCGCCAGAGCAGGTCTCTCTAGCACCTTCTTTCCATGCCATTCTCAGAAAAGCCATGGATTTGCAAAAGATCCAAAAAGACTCTTTCATTGGCGTCGATCATCTCATCACCTCACTTTCAGAAGATCATTCTATACAGACCGCACTACGGGAGGCCAACATACCCAAAGCAAAGCTCGTTCAAGATGCCGTCCAAGCGATTCGAGGCACCAGGCGAGTCGACAGCAAGACGGCCGATTCGGAGCAGGAAAGCGAAAACTTGGACAAGTTCACCATCGACTTGACCGCCATGGCCAGAGACAAGAAGATGGATCCCGTCATCGGCCGAGAGGAGGAAATTCGACGAGTCGTTCGCATCTTGTCTCGACGAACCAAGAATAACCCCGTTCTTATTGGTGAGCCCGGTGTGGGCAAGACGACGGTGGTGGAGGGCTTGGCCCAGCGCATCGTCAACCGTGATGTGCCTGACAATCTCAAGCAGTGCAAGCTTCTTTCACTCGACGTCGGTGCCCTCGTTGCAGGGAGCAAATTCCGTGGCGAATTTGAGGAACGTATGAAGGGAGTCCTCAAAGAGGTTGAGGACTCAAAGGAGATGATAGTACTTTTTGTTGATGAGATACACTTGCTTATGGGCGCCGGCTCCTCCGGTGAAGGTGGCATGGACGCAGCCAATCTGTTGAAGCCCATGCTTGCCCGCGGTCAGCTGCACTGCATTGGCGCGACGACGTTGGCCGAATATCGCAAGTATGTTGAAAAGGATGCTGCTTTCGAAAGACGGTTTCAGCAGGTCCTCGTCAAGGAGCCTACTATTCCAGAAACCATCTCTATTCTGCGAGGACTGAAAGAAAGATACGACAGGCATCACCGAGTCACCATCCTTGACAGTGCTCTGGTGGCCGCCGCGAATCTCGCTGCCCGGTATCTGACTAGCCGAAGGATGCCTGACTCTGCCATTGATCTGGTCGACGAAGCTGCGGCTGCAGTTCGCGTAGCCCGCGAGTCTCAACCCGAGATTATCGATTCTCTGGAGCGAAAGCTCAGACAATTACTGATTGAAATTGCAGCTCTGGAGAAGGAGCACGACGAAGCCTCCCAGATTCGTCTGCGCCAGGCAAAGAGGGATGCTGAGAATGTCGAGGAAGAGCTGGCACCACTGCGAGCAAAATACCAAAGCGAGATCAAGCGAAGTGAGCAGATTCATCTGGCAAAGGTGAAGCTCGACGAACTTGAAAAGCGCCTGGAAGATGCCATCAACATGAACAACACTGCTAAGGCAGCCGACCTCCAGTATGGCGCCATTCCCGAACAACTAGCCGTCATCAAGGAGCTCGAAGCCCGAAAGGTCGCAGCTGATGCTCAGCTCAATGCCTCGGGCGCCGATAATGGATCCGCCATGGTGACGGACATAGTCACTGCTGACCACATCAACGAGATCGTGGCCCGATGGACCGGCATTCCGGTTACGCGCCTCCGTACCTCAGAAAAGGAAAAGCTCGTCAACATGGAGAGAGTGCTTGGAAAAGTCGTGGTGGGACAGAAAGAGGCCGTCCACTCGGTCGCCAATGCCATACGCTTGCAACGTTCTGGCCTTAGCAACCCCAATCAACCCCCTAGTTTCCTCTTCTGCGGCCCATCTGGTACCGGTAAAACATTGCTCACCAAGGCGCTCGCCGAATTTCTCTTTGACGACCCCAAGGCCATGATCCGATTCGACATGTCAGAATATCAGGAGCGACATGCACTCAGTCGCATGATTGGCGCGCCGCCAGGCTATGTCGGCCACGACGCCGGAGGCCAGCTAACAGAAGCTCTTCGTCGAAAGCCATTTTCCATCCTCCTCTTCGATGAAGTCGAAAAGGCCGCAAAGGAAGTCCTCACCGTCCTCCTGCAGCTCATGGACGACGGCCGAATCACCGACGGACAAGGCCGCGTTGTCGATGCGAAAAACTGCATCGTGGTCATGACATCCAACCTCGGCGCAGAATACCTCATCCGCCCCGGCAGCAAAGAAGGAAGAATCGATGCGCCAACCCGAGAGCTCGTCATGAGCGCTCTCCGCAATTATTTCCTCCCCGAATTCCTCAACCGAATCAACTCTGTCGTCATCTTCAACCGACTGACCCGTAAAGAAATCCGCAAAATCGTCGACATCCGCATCGGTGAAATCCAAAAACGGCTCGAGGACAATGGACGGAAAGTCAAGATTGATATCTCGGATGAGGCAAAGGACTATCTCGGCAATGCGGGCTACTCACCGGCGTATGGTGCGCGACCTCTCTCGCGACTTATCGAAAAGGAGGTCCTCAATCGGTTGGCCATTCTTATTCTGCGGAACAATATCCAGGATGGTGAGATTGCCAGGGTGGAGCTTGTGCATGATAAGATTACTGTGCTGCCGAACCATCCAGATAGTGAGATGAGCGATGATGATGAGATGATGGATGATTCTGATGATGCTGTTGATGAGCTTGTGGGGGAGGATATGGACCAAGACATCTATGATTAACGAAACGCGTTGCTTGTTCTTCTTTTTCTTTTGTCTGGTTATTTCTATTTGGTGCCGGTCATGATGGACCGAGTTTTCCTGTTTTTGGGCATGAAGAGTTTATGGGGGTTGATGAGCCAAAAGCATGAGAATGCAATTCTACGTTGATGGTTTGATGGAGGTATAATTATTGTTTTCCTCCCCTTATTTCGTTTGTTGTCACAGCGTGAAAGAGCTAAAATACTAAGAAAATTACTTGTAGCCATTATATAGTTCCAAATCAATAAAGTTTTGACACCAAAGCCGATGACTGATCAGCAGGTGATCTATTGATGGACCAGCTGTCTCCATCTCGACCACCAATTGTCACGGCCGCTACCAGACAGAGCGCTCGTGCCTCGTATGACTGCCAATTAGATCCGAAGCTGCCGACTTCGGATTCTAGTCCTTTTGATCCAGTGGCAGTTGGCAGTGCCCTGGCTCAGCCGTGGCACCGATCACGCTGTGACATATTAGCACTCATCTTTCTTGCACCGCTCTCAAATCTGACTATACAGTGTATATATGCCCTCGTCTATTTTCTCTTCTTACTCTCGTTGCTCTCCCCACCCTTTGTCTGCCCACGGGAACCATATCCAGACCGCCATAGCGCCATGAGAAGTGTCCACAAGACCCAGGCGAAGCCCAGGACCACCACAACAGTTGTCCCGACGCCAATCCAAGCAGTAGCCTCTTCCTTCAATACCGGAACAGTAATGGCAGACATGAGCCTGTTGTCCCCACTCACTGGCTCTGGCTCGGCATGCCAGAAGACAGTCGAGCTGCTGAAAAGAGCGTCATACCCCACGCTGGTACGATCAAACGGGTTATTAGCGAAATCAGCCTTCGCAGCCGACTCGCACGCCCAGAACACGGCCGGGTATGGCACCTCGATGTCGGCGTTTCCGGTAGAAGATGGACTGAGGTATCGCAAGTGAAGTGGTACTTTCGCCGTCCAAGCCACGGGTTTGTCGTCTCCACCCGGGCCAGCAGGCGGTGCCAGCTCAAGCAAAACACTCGAACCCCAGACCTTGGTCGTATAGGCTGGCGCCTCCAAATCTACGGGCAGACTCGTGTACCGCGAAGCAGCTAAGTTGTTCGCCGCCAACAACAGCTCATCTGCGAGCTGATATCTGTCCGCAAAGATGGTTTTTGGGAGCGTGAGATACGCAAACAGCGCGCAATGCTCGTCCGCCACTGGCGCCTTATTGGAGGTGACATTCAGCTGCAAGACGGGGTGTAGCCCCGTAGGCTCAACGAACCGGGACGTAAAGGACGATTCGCTGGAGCGGTGTCTGGAAGGAAAAGCAAAAATGGTGCCTGAGGGCTCCTTATTCTCTCCTAAGACCGTGAGCAGGCCAGAGATGCCTAGCTCATAGGGCTCTTGGCTCGGTGGTGTGTCCTTCGACAGGAGGCCAATCTCGGTACGTCGCTGTGCGTTACTAGAAACGTGGATATCCTGCAGACTAAGCGGGAAGAGCGCTCCAACCCGCACAGCGTGAGCGTCCGCATCCCAGGATATGTCAAACACAGACGCGCCGGAGAGTTCCTCCAGACGAGCCTGACAAGCCGCGTCGTTTTCCACGCAGAGCCCCTTGGCCGCCCCGGAAGTCAAGGGTGAGAGATGCTCTAGATGCTCATGAAGTGTTGCGCCTGGAGGCTTCTTGAACCTCCCTTCGCCCTGGATAGTGAAGGACTAACACGTGTGTAATGCTCGTCAGCAAATCATGTACCGATCAAAACTCACTTTCCCCGATCCTTTTGTCCCCATACCTGACTTGATGCACAGTCTCTCAAACCAAATGCCAACAACGCATCACACACTTTCTGCCTGAACCCTCAATTTCTCAGCCTCTTGTCCTCGTGGTGTCTGTTCGAGGCCATCCAGGCAATGGGAATTCCATACTCACTCGGCGTCCGTATCTTCCGCGCTGGCCAGCGCATATGAAAGGTGCAGTCCCGGCGAGGTCCTCGATGTAAAGGGATCTACTGTATGATATGCCAACGGGCTCGCCCACCGCAGACTCAACTCATGAAATCGAGGAAGTAGCTTGGCTAGATCCGGTGGTAGTTCATCAAGGGCGATGGTCAAGCGGTCCTCGCGGACTGCTGTGATAGACGGCCCATGGAGTTCGTGCTGGCTGATTTTTAGAGACGAGGGATCTATATCGGCACCGGGCAGGTGCACAAAGGTGATTCTCTCTCGCATGCTGGAGTAACTGCACGCCGCGTCAAAGAGATGGCATCAAGGAGGCGGGCTTCAAAGTGAGCGGATCAGGTGGGAGCCCACTTGGCTCGGCCGATTGAAGGCCGAAGTTGGAGACAAGAATGCGTGGCGTTAGGTACCTAGCTAGGTAGGTACATAGGTATGTACCTATGTACAGTACCTTGTCAGGAAGTCAGGACTCAGGAGTCAGTACCGACCACGGAACGAACGTGAGGTGCAATCCGGCAAAATCGAAGGTGATGAGCGATTCTCCACAAAGTCAAGCATCATACGGATTACGGAGTACATACGGAGTACAAGAATCGATCGCAGGATAAGGACTTTAGGAATTCGTCTGAAACAGACCTAAGCAGATAATCAACTGAAGTATATGTACCTACCTACGGAGTACCTAGTTGTAGCACTGTTACCTTAGGTACCTACCTGGTATGTCCATTTTTGGGACGATTGATTTTGTGGTGGGATTGGAAATCCGGTGGTTTCGCGTACTCGTTTACTAATTTAGTAGGCGCCTTGATTCAAGAATTTACAGCATGTCTTACATGCGTCGGTGTCAGTTCCTGGTGTTGCGTTGGTGTCCGGATGGAGATGAGATGGCGAGTCCAGATGCTTGGACGGAAGGGTATTAGCGACCTCCCAGCGCCGCTTGTCTGTGCGCGCAGGCTCGGTACCTGCTACAAACTGCTATGTAATGATAATGGGACAACAACGGGACGGAGAGAACCTGCCCTGGAACGGAGCTGAAGGCCGTTCCTGGATTGGCCCGTTAGATTCCCGCCAGTCTAACCCACTTCGGAGACCGAACTGAGCGCGCCATCGCCATTTGACGACATGTAATGTCATCCTCATGCCGCGTAGGCACACCGAGGGCCAATTTATTTGCATCTTCATCTTGATAGCCAAACTTTGCAGATATGATTCAAATTGCTCCTTTACCCCACAATGATGACGGCCTCTTGCTCCTCAAACAGAGACACCGCAACGATGGCTTGCGACGCGTACCACCATCGCAGTAGCTGTATCTTTTGATATTATCTCGACATCCATCGGGATCCCGTTCTCACCTCACCTTCGTGTGCTCTCCACGCTGACGCTCGCGAGGCTCCTTCACACTTATCAGCTTTCGTGTCGAGGCTTGGCCTCTAGTACTCAGCATGGGCGAACATTTGCCCTTTGTCGTCCTGAAGTCGCGGAGACCGACTGACGCCGATGGCTCATTGCACTTCGACGCATCTACATGTCCTGTGAGCAAGAAAAGCCAGTGAACTGGCGCATAGAGAATACCGCCTTCTTGATTACATGCTGAACATGCGTTCAGCTACCAAGTAGAGTTGCGGATAGCCCTCCGAGATCAGCAACACACGACATCAGCCGCACAAGCTTTCATGTGAAGCACGTCGGAGACTTTGCCCAGCGGCTGGAAGATGTGGGTTCATAATACCCCTATTGAATCGATCGATCCCCTGCTCATCATGGTCGCAGCTGACATGGCTCGCAGTCCGCGAAAAGAGCCTTTCCGAATAGAGGCCGCACTTCGCAGAGATACAAAAAAGTACAGGCACTTCTTTTGCACTGGCATTCCGACGACCTCTTCGTACTGCCCGAGCTGGAGGACCTGGAGAAATGTCTGCGCCAAGACTTTGCTTTTGGAACTGACATATTTGCCATTCCCTCCGAGAATTCCCACTTGGAGCTGATGATGCGCGTTGCCCAACTCGTCAAGGAATACGAATCACAAGAAACTCTCTTCCTCATCTACTATGGAGGGCATGCCAGGATTGATGAATCAAGACAGAGCACTTGGTGCGCGTGAGTAGTGAAAGCCTATGTATTCAGTACGTGATATTCAACGCTAACTTGTTGGACTAGCACCCGCGGTACTTCTTCTCCCTGGCTGCAGTAAGTACATACCTATCACTTTCGATCGCTCAATGTCGCCACGTCAGCCTAACCCCGGTTTTCAACTTCCAGATGGTCTGCCATTCAGACTCTCCTCGAACGGTCTACATCAGACGCTCTCATATTGCTGGACTGCTGTGCAGGAGCCGCCAGCGCCACCTTTCCAAACGGAAATAGCGTCACCGAAACGATATCAGCATCCAGCTGGGATGCCATCGCGCCTGATCCTGGGCGATACTCCTTTACCAACGCACTGATCGAGGTGTTGCAAGAATGGCGCATGCGTACTTTTTCCGCCGCCATGCTCCATGCCGAGGTACTGGCGCGCTTAAAGCATCCTCGACCCATAAACATCAACGGCAAACAGTTTGAGGCCAGATCTACACCTGTTCATTTTATGATGACCGCCAATCACAAGGCTCCTAGTATTGAGTTATCGCGTCTCATTTCACTGGAGGAGAGCCCCGAGCCAGCACGTCATCACGAAACCGGTTCAGCCCTACTCACCGGGCGAACCACCGAGTCAGGTAATGATCCCATCTCTAGTGGCTTCGTGTCCGAGGGGCCGAATGAAGACACTCCACATGTCATGATCTCGCTTGCGTTAGAAGATGATCAACAGCTGGATATAAACGCGTGGGAACAGTGGCTCACTGCCTTTCCATCGATGGCAAAATATGTCAAAGTCCAAGGTGTATTCCGGAGCCATTCAACCTTGATGCTCGTTTCTTTGCCCATCATGGTCTGGAACCTACTTCCGGACGATCCTGCAATGTCCTTTGTTGCGTTTATCCGCTCAAACAATCTGGCCACGCAAAGCAAGCAGATGCCGCAAGGGATCACTGTTCCGGCTTCTTCATCGTACCAACAATCGATGGTAACGGACAGCTTTGGCAAACGAGCTGTTGCCTCCGCATTATCTGAAACGAATATCGCGGCAACGGAAATTTCGTCTCTACATCAGCATCAGCAGCGGCACGGCAGGTTAACCTCATCGTGCGGAAATAATTCGAGACAAAACGTTATGTGCGTTTCATCATCGGAAGTACTACCCTCAAGCCAACCAGGCACCGCTCCAGAAACACCGACATCGCGGCCTGCATTCTCGGCGATGAATTATGACCGGCCAGTACCATCAGTTCCTTCTTCCATGGCTTGCGACACCTCCCGACGACAGAACACGCCCACTGCCCCAGAAAGCGGCGAAATGTCATCTGGACAAATGACGATGAACCAGCAACAAGCAATGAGGCACACAATCTTCGGAGATAATGTCCCGGGGTCTAAGAAGTTCTCACCACACGTCGAGCGCCGTCTTGAGGACTATTATCAGAACGACCCGACGCCCAGTGACGCCCACAGCGTCTTCATTGCATCTAACCTGGGCATAGAACTCAATCATCTCGAAGTATGGTTCCGTCACCGTAAAGAGAAAGACTTGATATCCAACACACTGGCTAGCATGAAGCTCAAAGATGCTGTACCTGAGGCCAGCAGTTATGAGCCGCTGATGATATTGCCAGCAGAGTTGAACCGTCTTCTTGATATTTGCCTGCCCGGACTGTCCCTCTTGTTCGACGTTAGGTCTGCTTCCGAATATGAACGCTCGCATGTGTACGGAGCAATCAACCTGCGAGCTCCAAAAAGTTTTCTTGAAGCGGCATCGCTTGATCTGATTGAGCGCGCCATCCCTAATGAACAAGGAAGGAAGCGATTTGCTCATTGGAAGACCGCAAAGTGTCTTGCATTTTACGGACGTGGCCTCGAATCATCATGGGAATGCCCGGCCGCAGAGCTCATCGCCCAGAAACTAAGAGCACAGGGTTGGACTGGCCACTGCTTTGTTCTGCGCGGCCATTATAGGGAGTTTTGTCAGTCCTTCGACAAGCATATTGTCGCGGCCAAGAAGACGCCGCTTGCGAACGCTGAACTCGACAGCCAGGCGACGTTGCTGGCAGGAGAGTCAGACCGTGCCGTCACGGAAGATCAGTACGCCTCGTGGCTAGAAGGTGTCTTGGGGCAGTATCACATTCGGCCAATGACCACATCTCCTACGTGGACAGTAGAGCGCCAGGAATACTTCCAGATGCAGGAGAAGAACTTGGAGGCCGAGTTCCAGGCTCGTCATGGACCATTGCACCAGAAAGCGGTGGGGATTCAGAAGAGCAATCAGGGGCACGACGATTTCGACACCAGGGCCGAAATGGTGGGGTATTTGGATCGCGGCCTGGAGAAGATGCGTAGCTCAACCCAGTCCTCCCCTCTACTTTCACATGCCCCTAGTCACATCGAGTTGGCCCAGGAGGAGATGCCTGACGGCCACTTGGGCAAGACTTTAGAGCAACAGGATGTGGAAGACGAGTACGTCGAGATAAGCCAGACCAAAAGCCGACTCTTGCTGCCGAGCAGCGGGGTCGAACAGCAACATCACACATGAAACGACGGGGCAGGCGACGGCGGCAGATTAGGTAGGACGCAAAAGACAAGACCCAGGAGTTTTGCATGCTTACTTCGTCAATAAGCGTTTGCACCTTTTTTTTTGGGTCTCCAAGACAGGCTTCCATGACCGCCGCAAATGTTTTCAAACATGGACATTATGACTATGTTCAGCCTAGCCTAGCCGGCTCCTGGTTCCGATGAGAACGACGCATATGCCACTTCATCATCGGCGGAATCGAACCACACAGCCTCGCATCTACTGTACCTACGTAACCCAACAGCGTACTCCGTATGCATGCATGACAACTTACAAGTACCGAGGATCGACGAGACAGTTTTGCATTATTAAAGTGTACTGTGTAGACAACCTGACAGTTGCTACCTACATACTTGATGGCCCACAACGCCAACCTGAGTGCTCCGTGAAAACCTTTCTCCTCCGTCGTTGCGTTTGTCCTTCCAGATGGCCGGCCGTCCACCTATAGGCTACAAATAATCGTCTTATCCGCCGTGCCTTCAAATCCTTTTTGTCCCGACGCATGAATTGAGAGTCGAGACTCCTTCTGGCATTCAGCAGCCGCTTAAAGCGAGAGTTACTGTGACAGGAAGTGATGGTGCAAAAACAAAAATTCATGCAAAGAGATTGGCCCATTGGGGACCGACGGACCGTTGTCACTCGTCTAGGTCCCTAGTAGAGCTGAAAGGGGTTGCAGCAGAATACCTAGTCCAACTTCGGCCCTTCAAGTTCTCTTCAAGTTCTCATTGAAGTATTTGCTATGTATTATAGGTAGGCACCGTCAGATCTGCACTAGTCTGCCTGACCTATAGCCGATCTGCCCGCGTTGTGCGATTCTAATAATCGACATGCTCACAATGTCAATTTGGTCAATTTTTCTGAATTGAAACACCGCAAACCTCTCCGTCGGATCTGAAATGAGGGTCTGACAGGGATATGAGGAGAAGAAAAAGAGAGAAGATTGGCCTTATGTGATCTACGGAGTATATTTGCGGCTGGGAGCCTGGGGTTCAACTGAGGGGGGTTGGAACCTGGGGCGACGGGGGGGAGGAGCCTGGGCTGAACACAGCGTCCAATAGTCAGACTTGGACTCGCTGAGTCGCTGGGCGGGAGGCAGCGCGCTGGTTTGGCCACTGGTTGGAAGGACGAGGTAAACTTTGCGCATGTCTTCATCATGAGCCACGAAGAGGAAACTTGATGATTCCGATCAAGGAAAAGCGGCAGCTTGCTGGAACATGACCGACGGTTCGTATCCTTGGGCATGTTTAAACTATTCCCTGTTTATTATTTCCTCATCTCCTCTTCTGCACTACGGAGTATGCTTAGACACATGAAGTTATACACAAATGTTCTTAAGTAGTGGAGCAAAAACAGTCTCTAGACAAGGTTCAAATTTAGAAGTCGATTCGCAAGGAATGTTGTCACTCGATGGGAGTGGCGATGGCCATGCCCTACAGGCTACAGCAATGGTCCACTGCCAAATTCCAATGGAAGTCTATCAGTTTCCTGGGAGCGGAAAAGGTATGTTTAGCTGATGTACGGAGTATGGCTCCTCATAAGAGTAGAGAATCGAACAGAAGAAGTGATTCCTCAAAGAACACGGTAAACCGTAACACCTCCTACATACCTATTATGTACAGGCTACAAGCAGAAAAGACAGACTTCAGTACGTTTAAGAATCACCAAAGCAGCCAACCATATCATGTACACTTGGAAACTCTTACTCCTTACGTAGCAAGAAAAAAGAAAATAAGCAGAAGACGCGTTATGTTTTCCTCTCAGCACCGTGGGCACACAAACGTCATGGATGCACTCAAGACCCTGTCCAAGCGGCCAAGACCATGCCGTTAATTCGGGGTATCTCGAAAAAGAAAAGAAAAAAATCAAGAACATGTACTAACGTTACCTCAGGCAAAAAGTTCAAAAAAAAAAAAACCCCTAACATGTACTGCATAAATCTCGCATTACATATCACAACTTATTCCCTCACGAGTCCCCCCCTTCGGATCCATTCCCCGAAGTCCCGGGGCCCCAGGGCCAACTACCTCAACCTTTCTGCTTCACGAGAAGCGATCACAAGCCGGCTCCCGAGTCCCGTTGGATACCTAGGCAGCGTATCTGCGGTATACCGGATCAAGGAAATCAAAAATTCGTAGCCCCCGACACTGACACCACGTTCGCTCGAAAACATCTCCTCCAAGCCTCCTGAAACACAACGCCATGCTATGTACAAGGACAACAGCGTCGTACTGTGTACAAGGTCGTTCCTTGTGCTCTGGCACTGCATACACGTGAAGCTCGTGTCCGTGATTCGTGAAGCACCAATACCCGATTTTACGGGGCAAAAGAAAAAAAGGGGAGGGGGGCGTCGTTTTTGGCCTTCTTCTGTGTAACGTGTTGCTGGCTGCAGCCTGCGGCCCTGCCTCATACATTTTTTGAGTTACTCTACGGAGTAATGCACATGGTGTCAGGTGATGTTGTGGCATTTTCTATTTTCTTTCTGCGGCAGTGATCTTTTCCCTCTTATTTTCCTCTTTTTTGCTTGGTTTCTTTTCCTGTTGTACTTTTTTTTTTCCTGTGCTCTTTGTACATACCTTCTTTTTGTACTTCCTTTCATATTCACGAGCGCTCGGGCAAGTCCCGGGCTCAGAAATATGATGCTAGCAAGCTGCAAGTGAGGTATGTTGTAGCATTTCGTCCTGAACAGGGAGGGGTAGGGGAATCGTCAGGATCAATAGCCTTTTCCGAGGGGAACAGCTGTCAAAATTACTCCGTAGAAAGGAATATCAATGAACATGGAATCCAGGCGCCTGGCAGCAGGCCTTGATTTTTCTATAAAGGCTTTATTATGTATATACGTATCTGCGGGTTGCAAATCGTCGATTCTGAGTCCTGACGGAAGTTGCCCGCTTCACCTACTCCGTAGGCAGACTCAGGACTGTCTGTTTGAGAGACACTGGATTTTGCTTCTGCCGATTCTAGTTTGTACGCATACCCCAAGAGGTGTAACTGACACCCAAGTGACAACAGGCCGATTGGAATCGTGTCGTACCTAGTGTCCTGGTTTCCGGGTTCCGACCTCCGCCTGGTCTACCTATCGTACGAACAGTCTCACTAGTTGTGTTGTGGCTTCAATGCTTTGTCTTCTTCCCAACTATATTTCAATAGAATCCTTTTCACTCACTTGCTACATGAACACTATGCATATGTTCATCATTATTTCAGCAGTGGAATAAAAATCGATGCTATCGAGGAAAGAACTTGGAAGGCGGGAGAGGGAAGCAAGGGGCTTTGTCCCATAATTCGTTGCATAATGGGTGCAGGTCTTGGCTTACAAGCGCCGTGTTGGTGATCGGCGAGGTCATTCCATTCAGGAATCAGTGAGCTCTTTATCCCACACTGCAGACCGGCTATTGCTTCTTCGCGCCCTCGGAATTTGCTTTCCGATCGGGGATGCCCGTCGCTGGGGTGGGAGCGGGGGGAGTCGGGACTCGGGACAGAGAAGCTGCCGCCGCGGCTTGCCTCTGAACTCCTGGAGTATGGAGCCCTTTCCAGAGAATCAACGACTGCGATGCTCGATAGAGGCTCGAAGCTTTGCTCTGAAGTCGGCTGCATATAATGTATCAATGATAATGTATCAAGCGACACAAGGTGCACCGTGCCGCATTGTGCTACTCTGCTAGCTCGAGAACTCATGAGTCAAGGCTACAATGCAACAGTTTTGCAATTGACTCTACCCTGCCTGATTCAAGTCAGATTCGAAGATTCTCTTAAACTTGAGGTTATTCTCTGCTGCTTTACTGTCTTCTGCTTGGAGTTCTCATCTATTATCTTGTTAATGTTTACAACTCCCGAGTCCCTTGCAGCCTTGCCTTGCCACGCCAAGACGTTAAAACTTGAAGATGAAGATACTTCAGCTACCATACGTCGTATACTTAATATCAGAGAAAGTGAGAAACCTCTGGGTTAGTTATTTGGACATACGGAGTAGGCGATGCAAGAGAATCTCAACTTCTATGCTGATTTGTAAATTGTCCTTGTCGTATGTACTGGTAGGTACTTGGAGTCTTGGCCGGAGCCAGGAGCCCACGGACGTATCATCGGCATACTAAGCTCAGGCTCCTTTGGACAGCTTCGTGGTAAATGCCATCAGACTCACACGCGCAGATCCTGAGTTTCAATCTGAGAAGTGCACGCCACTGTACAATGGAACCCATGTGTAGTCAGGTATGAATCATGATATACTTTCTGTGGCTCATAATGCAGCAGCAGAATGGCAGCGTCTGATGTCAGATGATTGATCTTCAGTGTTCTTCAGACGGCAAAGGCCCCCGCTGCTAAAGTCTCTTTCGTGGTAGATGCCTACGTGTAGAAACCCAAGCTGTACCGCAATTACGTACAGAAATCACCGGGATCATCAGAGGAATCGTAGCTGACCATCGTCTTGCGGGTGCTCTCTACCTAAGCTCGGCCCCAGCGGCCAGCGCTTGGGTGACAAATTGGCCGGATGTCACGCGTCCATCACCCGGCGCCGGCGGTGAGGTCATGTCGAGCCACATGTGATACACGTGTGATGGAACGGCACCGAGGCACCTACATATAAATAAGTATCGCTTGTCACTCGTTGATGAACGTCCAACGTCGTACGGATGGCAGCTAGTGCCTCGAGCTGTGCGACACGGCTTCCGGGCTTATCGGCCGTCGACATGGGGGCAGAGAAGCAAGCACGCCTAACGTCAACCTGTCACTTGAAAACGATCTCATTCTTGATCCAGCCAGCTCAGACATGGACACGAACAACCGGAACAGTGTCGTGCGGGCGCCAAGCTTGGCCCTCTTTCCTAGCCTTTGGAAGGTTGGCCGCCGTCGCAGGAACAGATCGAAGAATTCTGAATACGTATTGTCGAGAGGATTGCAACACCGTCGTCTATCTGATGAGTAGTTATGGCCTTGCCTCTGATGGTCGACTCGGCCGAGTAGACGTCCAACCGTGCCATCTGCCTTTCGGGGAATCAATGCCTTTTCTGGTTGTTCAACAGACGATCTGATAGAGAGGCAGGATTCATCTTGACAGCTGATGCTGGCCAAGGAGCAAGGCCAATAGGGACGTAGGGCCCATCGCAGACTCAGAGGCTATGGGCAGAAACCAAACGGCGCTTGTAAAACGTGAACAGATCAACAGATGGGTGCCGGAGCATGTTGTCGATCTGCAGCTTGTGTTGGAACTTGATACATATGTATGTTATCATTCGTATTTTGCCCGCACCGACAAGTTGTCGCTCGGTCAGGAGAGCGAGCTGGGAGTATTCGGTCAAAGAGCACTCAACATCGTGCCTAAATAAGCGCTTCCAGGGAGGAATGCGCAAAGCTTAAATTACTTGACGCACAGAGGTAATCGCGGTGATAGCTGCGCCGGCATTTCCGCCCGCAATCCGCTTAGGGTTATAACTTACCTAGGTACCTACCTAGGTAGGTATGGGTCTGTTGTTCCACCAGATCTCGCACACTTTTGAATCTTGATTGATTACTGATCTGCCGCACAGGCGGCACAGCGATTACATAGTAATTATCCCCTTAGCGGTCTTAACCCTCACTTCAGGTCACTGACAGGGGGTTGCAGCCAATCACGTCGCAGCGTGATGAGGGGTACATAGGTCCTGCTGCAAAATTGGCGCAAAGCTGGAAGTACCGACAGTTTTCAAAATACAAAAAGCTACATCGGCGGGGAACAAATATTTTTCCACTGTCCATGTCACTCGAAGTCCCAACCGGGTGTGGAGCGCGTGACCTGAAGTGAGGGTTAAGACCGCTAAGGGGATAGGTATTGATTCAGACCCATGCAGCTGGAATAAACCGCGTTCGTCTGAATCCGTGTACGTAGGTACCTAGGTACTCCGCACCTAGTACCTACACCTACAGGCTACGTACCTAATGCAAGAACTTAAAACACATCTTGATCTCGAGCAAGGTCTCATTAGCGCATCGGGATGGGTGCCACCCGTACATTATTACCTAGGTTAGGAGGGTATGTATGTACATATGTACATACCTAGGTACATACGGAGTACATACATACTCCGTACCTACCTACCTAGGTACCTATGGCATCCCCAGGGGGCCAAGGCCAAAGGCTAGGTAAGCGCCAAGGCCCAAAACTAGGGCCATCTTTGACGATGATTCTCTTTCAAAGTTTTGGCGGCAGCTTGCCAAAGCCGCAGAATTTTTCGGCAATTGGAAGTCAGTGTCATCATGTACATATGTATCCGACTTGCCGACTTCGGTTAGCGGTTTGTATTGTACCGGCACATATGTACATAGGTATGTAGACTTTGAATTGAGCAGATAGGTATACGGAGTACTCCGCAGTCCGTACATACATACAATGTACATATGTACCTACCTACATACATACTCCGTTAGGTACCTAGGCACGTACCTCTCGCTGTACTTCGTAGACGGAGCTATCGGTTGTTCCTTCCGTGTCTGAACCGTTTAGAATCTACGGAGTAGATGCTCGTTGCCACTGGCCGGCTGTCCCGAGTTGGACTGACACCTAAGATTGCACACCAGCTCTGCTTTCTTGAGTCTCGCATCATGCATGTTGTGCTGCGTGCAATACCCGAAGCCATCGCAACTGTGTCGCTGCTCATCACCATTGGCCCATTGGGTGCAGTCATCGTTTTCAAATGACAACGTACCTAAGATGCCCGTATCCGTGGACCGTGCATGATGCAGCGGGTCTCCGCAGTTGGCAGTTTGACACCAAAGCGCCAAGCGGTCCATTCCGGCGGATATCAGCATGGCAGTGGCAGACGCGAACGGCATGCAGCTGCCAGTTGATTCTTGAATGATGAATCCGACTCCCCGACTCTGATTCTTTGAAGAGTGGCTACAGCGTCGTATTCGTTGAACCGGTGCTGGCATTGACAAGCGTCCTCCACTTGAGTCTTGCACCAAGTCTCGTTCTGAACCAGTCTCCAGGTGATCGTCGGCCTAACCTGGCGAGGCCAGCCTGAGCCAGTCGCATCTTCAGGCCCGACTCTTGCCGGCTAGACCTTGGGTTGGAACTTGGACGAGATCGTTCAAGCATCGCCATGCAACTTGCAAGTGATTCCTCTAATACTTCGAGTCACCTGTCGACTTGTGCAGCTCAGACACGTAATTACAGCATCATTTTCAGACTTCAGTACATACTATAACAAGGGTCAGGGTTTTATGCAAGACACTGTGCGCCCGTCTCGCTGTCACGATGCTTTTCATGCAAAGTACTTCAGCTGCCTCATTCTTGTGTTACTCAGATGGATGGAGACTGGGTTGAATTCAGTGATGTGACCAAGCTTCAAAGTTCAACCGACTCTCACGAGTCACAGCATTCAAGGATCACTGATGTTCTTCACTGCCACTCCGCCGAAAGAGAATTTTGCCGTCAGCTTCAAATGGGGGTGAGCAAGGCTACAAGTGCTGCTCGATGATCTGAGAGAGCGAGTATTCCTCGCTAATTTGAAGCTCGTTTACGAGACTGGATCATCTGTATGACAAATGTGACGTTGCAAAAGGCTGTCGTTGAATATTGTCAGGCTGTAGACACGCGTATGCGCCTTTCGTCGACGATGGCGACGGGGTTGCATAGGTACCTTTACTTGACTGTCTTTGAAAACTTGCCGAGACACCGGCTCGCTACTTTGGGAACTAGCAAAGAATTGGAGAAATCGCTCGGAATCGCTTGGAGGTCGTGGCTCTTCCCCATTCGCTTTATTATTACGGAGTACGTATAATGTACCTATCCAGGATAATCCAACGGCTTGGACGCTTCATTGCAACGGAACACCGCCGCGTGTTGGCATGTCTTGTTCCGCATGTGCAATCAGCCGCCCCCTCCCTCCCTGACGGAAAGGCTAGAGTACATGGACTTCTAAGTTCTTCTCAATGACCCCTCGACGTCCGCTCAGCCGCTCATAATCATTAATCATCGCTGTTGGCCATCAAAGATAGCCAAATGTTTTATCAATTCATCGAGGATGACGAGAGGAGTCAACTTGTCAAGGACTTAGGACTCTAGACATACATACCAAGCATTCGAAAGATCTCTTAGCAGACGTGCACCAATCGCCGCAGTAGTTACCTACGACTGCAGGAATTCGCTGCAGTCCAAAACTGGACGCTGGTACTTGCTCACAAGTTACAACGGCACAGCGGCACACGGCTGCGTACGCCAGGAGGCAAGCTGTGTCTTGTACCTAGCTCGTTCGCCTCTAATTACATGCGTAACAGATAAAAGATTCAGCATTGCGTTGTAGCAACGTGGAGGCTAGGTACAGCATAGAAGTTATCCTTTGTGGGCTGATGAGCCTGCGGTAATGCCTAGGGTCTTGCAGAACTAGTGTCGCAAGCATCCTTGGAATCGCAGAGGCCACTCGCCCTCTTTTACTTGGGCACGAACATAATAATACCTACCCAAGGGCTCTGGTGTTCCTGTTCAAATGTACCTACAATCCGGCGCATCGACGACTATGTATCTGTGAGCACTCAGGAGGGTTTTGATCGACGGCACGGCTTGGTGGGCTGGGTGGCATCGCATGGACCTTGGGTCCTTGGCCCACCCACCGCTTCTTGTCGGCTCGGATGCCATGCGTGGTGAGCGGTTTAGGTGATATACGGAGGCGTGAAGCACAAGAAATATATCAAAATATGGCCCTTGGTCTCCTAGGCCGTCGCCTAAGGCCTTGGGATCACCTACCTACCTACATACATTACATATGTACATGTATAGGAAATGTGCACGCAATCACTGATGTTGTCAGTTTGGAATTTCATGAGCTAGCCCCTGGTGCCTGGCTGTACTTCTTTGTTGCAGGACGGCTGGATGCAGGTCTGGCATTTCCTCGTGCTTGGCGAACTCTTGCAGGTTGAGCCTGAGATTACTCCGTACTACCCAAGACCTACGGAGTATGGTTTGAGTCGAGATCTCTTGTCGCTGAGCCTAGGCATTCTTCGAAGATCTTCCGCTGAATAGTCCTTGGACGCTAGCCCAAATTGGCATCCAAGTCTCTATGATTCACTTCGTGCGCACTGATGGACAATATCTGATGGCTCTTCGTCAAACATGAGCATAGGCACGAAGTCATGTTGGCGATCAGGCCAAAGTGCTATGTACCTAGGTAGACTCCGTACCTACCTATGTACATAAGGTTCCTAGGTACCTATGTACATAGGCATGTATGTACACATGGTTGGATAATTCTCCTTTCGACGCATGCTTGACGTCTACGGTCTTATTATTACTCGACCAAGTGGGGACGGGAACGCAGCTGGGGAAGGTACCCTTTCGAGATTATAGCCACCCCGACTACTCCGTACGGAGTAAGGTCTTAGGCGCTTGATTAGCCCAAGTGCCCTGTTCGCTCATGGTGGCTTTCCCGCGATTCTTTCTTTCTATCTGACTTCCTGAATCGAGTATGTAGCATTATTCGTAGACCTTCTCGAGCTGGGGGGGCCACAGGAATGAGCAGTACATATTCCGTAGGTACGTTGCGTACTACCTACTGCTTGCTCTGCTCTTTGACAGGCTGCGAGACACCCTCCAACCTGTCACCCAACCTGGTATGTAGGTAGGTAAATGCCCTTAGGTACTGACAGCAGCACTCCACACCAGACGCGCCCATCCAGGGTTTCACCTACCTATACCCCCGAAGCAATATGTACCTAGCTGAGCGGCATCATCATTTTGTTTTCAGCAAGCCCCTCGCCGTTTTCGACCGACATGAAGAGTCAAACAACCCAAGTCTCGATGTTCTCGGTACCAAAAGGGGAAGAACGAGGCTTTCATCAGAAATGCGTTGACCGAGTCATCCACCAAGCCCCGGCCTTTGTTTGTTGCTTGAACTAGCAAACTTACTGCAGGTACAAACCCCGGGCCACCGGGTCACAGCTCAGAGGATCGAGAGTAATAAGTTGTAGCTGCCAGAAGCCCGTCCATCGGAAGGCGCCTGATCAACTTTCTCGGGATCAGCCCTCGTTGGCAGCGCCGCTCATTGGATAGTCCCTACTTCCGGGCCTCGTTCTGGCGCCAGGCAAAAAGGTCACGGCCCAGTTCCCCATGGTGGCAACTTGCAAGTTTGGCAGATCCACTGGTTCCTTTCTCTGTTCCGTGGGCCGCCATCCGCCGTGGGGGTTATAATGCAATGGACATTCCCCTTCCAGCTATATAGTATGTACATACATAGCTCATCTGGCAGCCCTTGGCGGCTCTCGACCTGGAAGGGACTGGAAGGAACGGAAGCAATCGCTCGACACTTGCCCGGCTTATTATTCTTTATAGAAGAGCCAGGAGGAGTGAAGTTTTTCCAAACAGGCTTGCAGTTCGGTCTGTGACCGATGTACCCTCTTTCTGGACATTACATCCATGAGTGCGCGACCCTGTCAGTTGACCCGAGGTTCCTGTGGTCTTGAAGTTGCCAGCTCCTAGTGCTGTCTTCTTTGTCCCATTACCGGTACCCCGGCACGTTTGATATCTTCTTATACAAAAGATACTGGCATCCCCTTGCCTTGCTCCGCCGAGAGGCATCTTGCAAGCACTTCAGTCCACAGACCAATACCCTCGCCTATGCCTACCACGCACTGCTGTCATTCGACTATCTACAGACAAAACAGCACGCGTATTCCTTTGTCAACAAGTGAAAACACTTCAGCGATATAGAAAGCCTGTATCGACAGGGGCAGGTTCTGGAGATTTTACTCGAGAAGAACAGCACAGAAAGACAACAGGCTTCCATCAGCCCCCGACAATTATACTATGCTCCTCACCACCAAGGCTATCCAAACAAAATAGAGTCCCGAGACTTTCTGAAGCTGGTCTTGTGTTCTTTCAAACGCAGGCAATCGGTCCCTTCTCCCTTTTCCACCACTTCTTCTTCTACTTGTACCTTTTAGGTGGGGTGGGAGTAGGTATAGCCTTTAGCTGCATATCGACTCGCCTACCTACCTGTCCTAGACAAGAGTCTCGACGACACCAAGGATGTCTCTCCCTTCTATCCGCCAGGTAAGCATCGATGATCGAGCTGGCGACTTTTTCAGAACCGAGTAAGCAAAGACGAAAAACTATAGCTTACTAACCGCCTTCTGGGGAGATCAAGACCTTTCCTGAGCTTCATCTCGAATGCCCCCTGGCAATGACGGCCGCCGGCCTTCCGTCACCATCATCAATGTCATCATGCCATCCAAGATCCCCACACACAAACGCTGGGTCTCGAAAATTATCTGGGTACACCATCTCTGCGCTTCCTCCTCCTATGGAGATGGCCAGTCGCTCCGAAATATGCTCGAGCTATTCGCACCCGCCACCGAGCCCCAAATTTGAGGGAAACATTTCAGTGTCGAGGCCCAGAGAAGATGTGGTGCACAAGTTGATCAGCACGCCGATGGCTTCTGAAACGAAACACGGGCCGTCAGAAATAGCGAATATGCCTTCACTACGAAACCGGAGTCAAGAGTATGACTATCCCTATCACTATTCTTCAAACTATCATGGTTCGCCTCCAGGCGCGACTCGACCTCCCGAATCGGCTCCATCTTCCACCGATGCTGTCTCCGGATTACAGTACCAAGACGCAAGACATTGTTCCGATACTTGCACGAGCGCAGATTTAAACAAGCGAAAGCGTCGAGGCAATCTGCCCAAAGAGACTACAGAAAAGCTTCGAGCGTGGTTTCTGACACATTTAGAACACCCGTACCCCACAGAGGACGAGAAACAGGACTTGATGCAGCAAACCGGTCTGCAAATGAGTACGTTTTTATCTGGTCCTATCTCATTAGACCGAATGTCCCACGTCCCCGAATCCCCATTGCCACTGGCCAGCCTAGCCAGGTTGAAGGTTCGGCCTGACTGATATTATGCAGATCAAATCTCCAATTGGTTCATCAATGCCCGACGCCGCCAGCTGCCGACAATGATCAACAATGCTCGAGTCGAGGCGGACGCTGCTACGAGTCGATCCCTCACAGGCCATCACATACAACTCCCCACGCTGGCGTCCGCTGAATACGTATCCGAGTACGGCGGCAGACGTGACGATCGGTTTCCCTTCAGCGACAGTGAGGCTTATGGCTACGAAGATGGCATGTATACTTCCCTGACATAGCAATGCGTTGTCCAATGTCGACTCTCGAGGGATGTATCAATGATCATGTGTGGCCTTTTTTTTTTATTCTTATCCTACAAACGTGGGCAGATTTGTGAACATCACAAGCTCTGTCCATCAATCTCTTCACATACTTGTCCGTCATAGAATCTTTTCGGTGTTCTCGCTTGGCGTAAAGGTGCAATTTACCTGTCAGGACTGTCAGGTTTGCGGGGCCGCGCGCCTTTATTTATGTTTTTGTGTTTTTGGATTTGATTTACAACAACATTGAAGTTAGGAGTCTGTGGACAAGAGCAAAACTATTCGCCAAGCAAGTTTTTGCAACAGAAGTTTTGAAAAGTGGGTCGGCCATACGGCCACGCCCCACGCTTATATTCGCTTGTCTTTGACAACGGTCAACGTCAATTCATCAACCATCAACATACAAACTCGTCGATTTTTGCTCTCGCGCATCGTGTTCTATCATT
>SRQL01000346.1:0-29150 GCA_018360575.1 Claviceps sp. LM454 group G7
AGTGGAGTTTTGCGCCGCATTAGGCAAAATCGAAAAAGTATTCAGAAACTTTTTTCTGAATACTTTCGAACCTCGCCTTCTGCATCTGGCCCTTAAGGGGATCGTTCAATACCTGGTAGGGAGACACCACGGCCGACACGACTTTCCTTGCTCGCATGCCGCGCAGGTCGATGCATCGTGAAGGAAAAGCTTAGACGCGTTCAGTTGCAACTTTCGTGGAATGTCGCAATTGTGGGGGTTTGAAATCTGGAGAGTCGATACTGGTTGAAGTTCTGGTCCCTGGAGGAGCAACATCAACGTGACTCCCTTCCTTTTCATTCGCCGGTCGCTCCTGACCTCGAGTTCGTCACCTTTGCCACTCCGTCATTTATTGCCCCAACATCCACAATGGTATAATGAATAGATCGAAAATATTCAAACATACACGTTTACGCCACAGGAAGCTTTGAGAAACTCAAGAAACTCGATTGAGCATGCTGCACGACCTCGCGTGGACCGACAATGAACAAGCTCGAATAGACACACACCCCTCTATGTAGCAGGCTGTGTGGGTGGGGTGGACCGCGAGTGTGAAGCACGGAGCCGAGTCGGCTATGTATGCAATTGTAACTTGTAAGTTGCGCTTTTCCTATGCTTGTCGTGGACACGGCGGCCAAGGGATGAAGGCTGAAGGCACCAGGCAGCCATTGTGCAGCCGGCGCCATCGGATGGTTTCCGCTACGCCATCCAGCGGGGACGAAGGAGCCGAGGATTCAAATTCAAACGCGTCCAGCAGACGATCTACTCCGTATCGGCGTATGTATATATAAATGCAAGGCCAGGCCCAAGGATTGGCATATCGTACGTAGGTATGCACATAGGTACATGTATTACGAAGTATCGGCCGGGCACAACGAGCCGCCGAGAAGAGGCTTTTGAAGGATGCGCTGGTGTTGCTCCATACCGAGAGTCGAGCAGCATGCGCGGCCCCTTGGAAGTGGACTTGTGGGGGAGGAACCCGGTGTTTGCTGCTCTCGCGCTGTGCGATGCAATCTCGCGACTGGTCATGTGGCCACACTGAGTTTTCAATTTCCTGGCCCAAGTGCCTCGTACGGTAGCGGGCGAGCTGTACGAGACTACGAGTTACATATATCGACAAAGTCACAGCGGCCACGTTGCTGGCGGCTCGCTACAGTTGTGTTTCGGCACAAGTTGTTCTGTTGTCAGACGTCGCGGGATGCACCGCCCAAGGCTTGGCGCAGTTGGACAGTCTGGATGGAAACACACCCGAGCTGATCCAAGTGAGGCGGTACTCAGGAGTCAGGAGTGATGCTGAAGCTGAAGCATCAAACCCGAACTCGGCATCAGAACAACCTGCGCCTACGATGTTTATTTTCAAACAGATCGAACAAGATATGTACATGTTCATACATTAGGTACCTATGAATGACAAGTGCCGCCGGACCCATGCATCCAGACGATCGCCCGTCTCTCAGGGATGTGGAGCTTCGGGTGCTGGGGAAGCTGATCCACACCAAGGGCTCATCAGGGGAAAGTGGAAAGGGGAAAGGGACGAAACTCGAACAAAAAGGAACAAAAGAAGGGACGGGCAGCTTCACAGGTTGACTTGAAGCACACCGACGATCGACTACGCGCCGTAACTTCGCTAGGGGCATCTATTGTGGATCCTGCGTTGCAGCGTGGGTTTTTTTTTTTTTTTTTTTGCAGCACAAACGAGGCTTCCTTCGCGACGCGTCTGAAGCGGCGCATTGATGAATCTGCCAAAGCAAGACCGTGTGATTATGTATGTATGTACATTGTACATACTCCGTACTTCGTACCGCTCGCTGCAGGACATCCTCTCAGGCATACTCCGTAAAAGCCGTGGTCGCAACGAGGCGCGCAATCGGCACTGTACTGTACTACCTATCTGAATACATAACTACTGTACATCACTGCCGGGAGGATAAATCGAAAGGACAGAAGGAAAGAAATCAAGCAACAAGTGCAGTAAAGGCGTATCCCCAAACTCCTCATCTTCCGGAACGTTTTTTTCACTGGAATGTGCACGAATGGTCGTTTTTTTAGCACAGATGTAAACCAAGCCCCATGCGTCTAATAGCAGTGATTCTTCTTTTCTCCTGCTCGGGTGTCAATATTCATCGTCGTCGCTATCTTCTGCTCTAATTTTCGGCCGTACCAGGTCCAAGAGGGAGGAAATATACGGGCTCTATTATGGGGTCCTTTGTTAGAAATCAATGTAGCTGACATGTCTTGCCATGATTTTCAAGAAGTAACATACCAGGGACTTATTCTCAGCAAGAATCTCAAACAAGCGCGGCAAAGCAGCGCGGAACAATCTCTCATTCCAACCCCCCCTCTCCAACGTGTCCCCTTTTTGCGACTTGACGAGCTCCTTTTCCGCATCGGTCTTGATGACATTGCGCGCAATATTGCGCAGGACAAGGACCGCGCTGAGAGGAATCCCGGCTGCTTGCGGAGGAAGCTGTGGGTTTCTTTCGTCTCGAACTGTGGCCGTTTCTTCGAGAGTTACGGACATAATCTTGGCGGGCACCACCCACGGCTTCGAGGGGGTGCCCTTGTTAGGGCCGCTCATGGTAGACATGATGTGGGTGTGAATGTGGTGGGCAAAGTCGCGGAAACGGAGCTTCGTCGGCTGCGTGTACGAGGGACATTGGTTCCATTGGCATGTGAATAGCTTTTCCGTGTTGTCAAAATGATTGTCCTTGTTCCGTTTCTCGCCAATGTGTTTTGTCAAAACGTGATCCCACAATTGCTGCGGTTGCAAGAAAAATATACCGCACTTGTCGTCCTTTTTTCCGGTCGTGGACGTCGTAGATGCCCATAAACAGCGGCCGTATTCTACGCCGTCAAAGTTGAGGGGGCGCGGTCGGGGTCGGATGCCGTGAATGATAAATTTCTGCTGCGGCTCGCCGGGTTCGCGAAGAACCTGTGCATTTGAGTCCTTGTATACCGAGGTGCTGTTGCGGATGAAATCGGCGGGGGTAATCATGGGATGCCCCAGGGCCTTGAGAGGAGTGACGAACGCCGACTGATAGGCTTGCCAAGCAGCCAGCTGCGTGATGAACGAATCGCCATCCTCTTCGAAGAAACACTTGACCCATTTGTGGACGCGTTCCGGCTCGTCCACCTTCAGCATCTGCTGCAGGAGGTCCTCAGGCATCGCAGCGATATCGTCTTGACAGGGGGACTTCTTTTCTGGCGTCAGAATGAAGTCTCGGTGAAGCTTTTTCGCGCCGTGTGATAGGAGCCGCACAAGGTGGTGGACGAGGTTCCCGGTAACATTGGATCGAATGAGATGGTCCACATTGGAGACTACGGCTGTGTATTGGTAAAGCAGGTCCAAGCAGGCATCCATCAACTCATCGTCGTTTAGAAGCAACCAGTTGGAGATGCGCTCTAGAGATTCGGCCGGAACGTTGCTCAGCTTGTTCGTTGCTTCGAGATTCACTGAAATGCGCCCGAGGGCTCGCAGAGCAGTGATGATGGAACCTCTGTCATCAGACGTGAGCTGCATGAGGAGCGACTTGTACAGGGGATCGTCTGATTCCAAGATCATATATGGCGTAATTTGCTCCGCAATGTCCAGAGCCATGTGCTTCAACTCGACCACGATGTCCTTTGGAGGAAGGTGGAGGATTATGCAGATAAGATCCTTGAGTGGGAAGAAGTCAGACATGTTGACCGCATTCTCCGGCAAAGTCACCATGTTGCGAAGTGTAAGCACAGCTTCAGCAATGAGAACCATCTGATCGGTCTGCTCTCCCGTTTGGAGGGCTTCTGGCTGATCAATTTCCACCAAATTGCTGATGCGCTCGAGAATGTTTGGAGTTCCATGATTGCCATCAAGTTGGCCAATGTGAGAATCCTCCGCGCAGGAGTCCCACGAGACAGTCCAAGACACGTGATAGAACAGGCTGCCGACCTGAAGGGCCTTGTCAACAAGTCCCTCGGCTAGACCAGGAAAAGCGTCGAAACGATACTTGTCGCCACGTTCGAATGATATTTTGACCAAGTGATTTAGGGCGAAGGACTGTTCGGACGGGACGCCGGACCGTAATGCATTCAGGCACCGGGTATAAATGTTCGGACCGTCGAATCCAGCTGAGTAAAAGATCAGATCATCAGAGCATATCCACATTATTGAGCCGGATAGAAAATCAGAAGAGGATTATGCTTACTGCCTGGTTGCATAGGCTGCCGGTATCCGGCGGCATTGACCGCTGACCGATGTGCCAGCCGACGTCTCTGGAATTCGCTGGGGGCGTTACTGGGTGTGGCGACTGCCCGTAGTTGCAGAGGCTTGAGATGCTTGGGTTGATATGACAGCACCAAGTTTGATGTATTTTCTGAGTTGGGCGGATGATGCATGATCGAAGGCCCGCGGCCTTGTTGACTAAGGGGCGGCATTGGCGGCATATTTGCGTGATGTATGGGTGTTTGGGGGTTTCCCTGTGCGTTATATGTTGTCTGAGCAGAGGCTTGATGTAGAGAGGGCCTCGAAGAACGACCAGAGCCACTCTCTGGTTGAAATATGACGCGCTGGGCCGGTGCTTCTCGAAGACCACGTGATGCGCGAGAGACTGAGAGAGCTTCTGTGGCAGATCGCTCGCGAGTCGGAGTGCCGTCGTCGCCGGAAGCCGCTGAGTCGCCCGGGTTGACCGCGTTGTCGCGTTTCGGGCGAAAGTTTTCGAGCGTGCGAGTCAACAGGCCGGCGCCCTTTGCCGTGACGTCTTCCAAAATCTCTTTCGGGGGCGGCTCTTTGTTGTGCACAGTTTGAATTTCGTATGCGGCCAAGTTCTTGTAAAACTTTTCTTTCAGAGAGAACGCCGTGGACGCTTCGTTGTTGGAATGCAGACCCAACTCGGTGGCCATGCGCCGCCAGGCCAGTTTTTCTTCCGACACCTTATCGTAGCCTCCGCTGGCGACGATGTGGTTGAATGTCTTATACAGGTCGAGAAAGCACAGGCCGACCTTGGGTTCTGGATCAAGGACGGTTCCTCGTTTTTCGTGAAATTCTTTCAATTTGGTCATAAACTCCGCATACTCTGGCGTGCGGTCGATGGTGTGCAGGGGCACCTCTTGCGGCGTCGTAGTCATCGCGGTACTATCGTTACCGACCGGGAGGCGAGTGAGCTGACGACCCTCGCGATCTCGATCTCGATGTCGGTCTCAAGCTCAAACTCGTTCCGCAGTAGTGGGCATGACAACACCGGAGATTGCAACGTTGCGCGCAATCAAGCTGCGCTGGGTGGCCGGAACGAGGTCAAGGATTGAACGGAATGACCCTATGTATATCGCGCGCGCGTATACTCGAAACGATGCCAGTCTATGGAAGTCTGCAGACCGGAACGCGTCGCCCGGTCGCAAAGGCAATAATCTGCCTTGAACGAAGGTGGTGCTTTGGCCTGATAACGGGATGGGTGGATCAAAGAAACACAGGTCATGGCGCGTCAAGATTCGCGCCAGGAAGCAGAAAGCGCCGTATGACACATATCTTATCGCCACGTGACTTCACCAACAGATCAGGCAACCCACCAATCGGCTGCATTCCACTGGACTCCTCTCCGTGCCCCACAAGATTACATCTTGGATTAAACTTCACAAATTGCGACGACGTTCCAACTTCCGACTCGTCCTATCGAAGAGGCTTCATGCCCAGCAGCCATTATGGACGGTCCTCCGGCTCGGTCCTCAATACCCACGTGCTTGTAGGGTCCAGCATAAAATAACAGCATCTTACACGACATTGCCAAACATCACACAGTGGAACCAACATGTCTCGTCTTGCATCACCAGCGACTGGCTGCCATCTACGTCTAGTGGAGGTGCAAGTTGGCCATCAGGTGGAGAAGTACAATGCAACAACTTTCGAACAGCCTCTGGAGTTCAGTCTTCAAGGACAGAGGCCTCTAGGAGCGGAGATTGGGACTCTTCTGCTCATCATTAGCACAGGGTCCAAACAAATGGTACGTTATCCGAGCTCACTGTGATATCAGATCTCCGGATCTGACAGCCGTGGTAGCTTTCGCTGCGACTGAATGACATCTTGAACCATCCTTGTGGGATAAAGGAACCAATCACCATCGACAAGAGACTTCATGAAATATGCGTCAGACTTCCCAACCTCGACCATACTCTTCGCGTCTGGTTTCAGCAAAGTCGAGACTTTCTAGTATCTGTATGCATTCTGAGGAAGACTGGATTTTCGATTGAAGAAAGCACCTCTTCAACATTGGCCAAATACGGCACAAGACCGTTGGGCACCAACTTGATGGCCAATCGGGCAACCAACTTTGTTCACCAACCCAATCTTCCAAATATCACACCTCGGCAAGCTAGAGATATGGCTCATAATTCTCTCTCAAACGAGAATGCTATAACAACTCATGAGGATTTCTTCGACGAGAAGGCTACATTTTCAGTCGAAGAAAGCCACGCTTCACTGTTCACAAAACCCAACACAAGACCGTTGGACGCCGACTTGAAGGTTAACTGGGCTACTAGCCTTGTTCAACAACCCAGTCCATCAATTATCACATCATTGAAAGCCATAGATGACGGGGCTCCGACTTCCATCTCAAACGAAGATAGTATCACGTCTCATGGAAATGTATTTGAAGAGGTGCTAGACCGCCTCAGCCAGACCGGAAGGAAAGCTCATGCCATCTCTGACTGGAACTTCAGTACGCCAAATCAGCCTGGAGACTTTAACGACATGCCAATTCTCCACTCCTGCAACGCCATTGCACCGAATGGAACAAAAAGCCCGACTCACCCACCGCTAGAGTCTCTCAATTATGAGAAATTGGACCATCGAGCCACAAGCGATTCCTCGAAGAAACATTTCTTTAGCGAGGCGGTAGACGCACCTCCTTTTAGACAGCGCCATAGATACTTGACTAGATCTGTCTCGCTAGCTCCCGGCCGACTAAACACCGTCAATGTGAACAAAGAATCCTCTCGATCCGGCAGAAAACGCGGTAATAGGACAAAGTCTACTTTGACCGAATGTCTTGGAAACTCTCCGAACAAAGTCACTAGTAGCTTCGATTCGGACCAGATAGTCAATTTCAGAGACCTCATGCCTCATCGGCGGAGTCTTCCATTTCTCCAAAGCAAGCAACGTGCCCACAAAAGTAAACAACTGAGGATCGATGAGAAAAGTAAACCTGCCCCTACGAGGACACCAACCAACACGTCGGACAGAACCGGACTGCAGGCATTGAGTGTACAACCTGTCTGGCAAACTGCGGAAATGATGACGTTGCTCATGCAAGTGTCAACTCTCGATGAGCTGGAGACGAAGTCATCTGCTCTTTACAAGCAGTACGAACAGGATGTTGCAGATGGCCTCGAAAATGAAAATCGAGCCGCCTTCTATCTAGACTCGCTTGAGGATATACGAACGAGATTTTGGCTCGATCAGCTTGAGAAACTGGGTGGGTCATTGTACGAGAGGTGGGCGAGATGATGATGACGACCCCGGACCAGTCACCACCGACATCGACGAGAGACGACATAGCGACGTGATGAACGAGACAACACTATCTCCACTCCGGGTTTTTAGGTTGAAAACTTTTCTTGACCCGAATCCGAAAGATCAAGACCTACCTCGATGGAGGGTATGTATCACAATATCTTCTACTTAAGACGTCAAGGCGGCATAAATGGGGCACTGCTAATTTCATCTAGCTTTTTGGGCTTGCATCTTGCTCACGGCCCAAACGAGGAGAACGTCCGTCATTAGTCACGGTCAACTTCTACGTTCGAGAACTGGTAATTCCACGTCAGGAGGAAGGCCTAGCTCGGTGATGGTCACCAGCCACCAGCCACCAGCCAGCGTCGACTCAGGACTGCGACGAATTACGACAAGGCGGCATTATGGGGGAGGACGACGGGGTCTATTCTTGGCCCACTCCCTTCCCTCTTTTCGCCCGTGGTGGACGCTACAGATTAAGCGAGGCAACCTCGCCTGCTATTCACTGCTCTTTCCTCCTGCGGACCGAATTTCGATGTAATAACGTATATAGATTCCTCGATTGTTTCCTCTTCGTTTGAGCACATCAATTCAACCGAACCCGGTTCTTTCCTTTTCCTTGGGAGGTCGTGCTGTGGTCATGTGAGGATTGCTGTTTTTTTGGTCTACTCTGTGGAACTTCGTTCTTGTTGTCCTAACAGGATTCCCCACCCATCCATTTTCTAGGGGCACTGCTTATTTTACTTTAACTTTTGGGGGCTTGAAACCTGCTCACGGCTCAAACGAAGTGAAAGTCATTAAAAGTCACGACCAACTTCGTTTGAAAGACTACGAGACGACACGAAAGAGGCGTTATTTTCCACTTTGGCTTTCTGAGATGGGGAGTTTGATCATTGATGTAGGCCGGCATTTACAAAAAACGATGGTATATTTTGCTGGTCGTCGTCAGTCACCACCGATTGCAACGGAAGACGACAAGACAAGATGAAAGGGGCGTTCATATTCCTGAATTAGCCTTCTGAACTCGAAAGGTCTACGCTGGTATAGGTTTAGAAAGAAAACCTGTTTCGTGGTGTAAAAGTTTGTAACCTCATATAAGGTACCTCTACTCCGAGACTCGTACGAGACGACCCGGGTCCGGAGCCAACAGAGTTTTTGGACCAAGTTGTACGTGGCATGCATGTGATACGCAGAGTTAGCTCCGATGATTTGTTGGAAGCTAGAAAGACCGGTTCGTAGGACATCGGAGTGAGTGGATTCATGTGCCAGGGCACTTCTATAAAAGCACGAGTACGGCCACCGGTGTACCCTCCTTCCCTTGTCTCTCAAAACTCATCACTCACAAACGCACCTGCACTTCAGACACTACCAAGTCATCAAATCTTGCATCACTTGTACAATATCATTTGTACCATCAACAACAGAGTCTTCGTTGCCCGTCTCAATAGAGTCAATACCGAGTACTTCCATCCACGGAGCATGATCAACCCTATTCTCATCAAAACGATACAAAACTAACACAGCATAGCAGAACAAAGTCATCTACTTAATATTTTTATTTATCAAAACAAGATAAAAAATTGCAGCATTGCTCATAGGTACGTTTTTGATTGAAGCCCGCTGCGGCGCTGCCTACTTTCGTTGCCCGTCTCAATGCCCATTACCGAGTACTTCCTTGGTCTTCCATTCCTGGAACATCATCAACCCCGTTCTCATCAAAACGATAACTAAGACAGCTTATCAGAACAAGGTCATTAACCTGATAAAGGTAAACAAGACACACAAAAGGAAGAAAAACCATCCTGTTCGCCATGTCTGAGCAACAGCTCTCCTCCACGGCAGTGCCGGCACTTGAATGCCTCGTCAGCGCCAAAAGAATCTTCCGCATGGTCAAGTCCATCGAAATTACCAAAGCAGAGATAAAATGTTTATCGTCAAAATCAACCGACGAGAAGTCGTACGCTCTCGTCCTGGTCACCAAGCAGGATGACCGCCACCCGATTCATGTTCTAGAATGCCACTATGTTGAGGGCGGCTTCCTCAAAGTCAAGAGCTTGCAGTACAGCAAATCACTTCCGCGCCAGAGCCACGAAACTCGGATAATTCGAGTGATGATGCCTACCCATATCGAAAAGGGTGTGAGGAAGGATCTCAAGACCTTGATGCAGACGCTTGCTACGGACAGGAGACTTCGTCGCAAGCTCAATGTCAAGCGTGTGGAAATTGTCAAGGACACAGTGAAGGATTCGGAATGGCTTATCTCGCTGTCCTAGGCGGAACGCGATAGCCTTGGCAGGGCGGTACATCGGATTGTCCGCCGCTGTGGTTGTGATTTGAATGCTAAGGCGGTTTCGTGTAAGCGCTAGAAGGGATAGACTACATATAGACATTTGCTTGTGTGGGCTGGCTTTTTGTATGGAGTTTTGGATTCTTGCCGGGGCATGTACCGCACATCATCATACATGTGCGATGAATGCTATAAGGGAATAGAAAGTTGGACTGCCAAAATAATGTTTTATTAGGAGGGATTTCGAAGAGAGGAAAGGTGCTATGTTATGAAAGTTGGATATCACGGTGTTTGGTTCCAACTTCCTTGTGTGTCAAAAAGTTCGTGATCTTATTGTACGGCTTCTTCAAATTGCTTGGGCATGATTCATAACCCGTAATTCTCATCTTGTGCCCGTCTCCTTCAAGTTTCAACTCATGATCATTGATACTTGAGTGTTGAACATCTAACCCCTTCGCTCTCAGTTCCCGACTCCGGGGTCCCCTCTGACACTTACTGCATTTTCCTTCCTCCTATATCGCTTTGCTTACTTCACTTCCAAATTCCCAATTAAACCCCCCGACAATATCGTATCATGATTCATGACTCCCAGGCTCTCACATACACTAACAAAAAAAAACATTTCTCTGCAGTGACTGAGACTCTCGGGCCATGCTTGCTGTCCACGATTGCGAATCGCGATGCTCAGGTTGCCAGAAATAGACTTGACGGCCTCAGACACGAAGCCCCTAGTAGAGTACTAGAGTCTCGCTGAAATCAATGGCAAAGACGTGTCACGTTTGTGCTTTCTGTATTGCTTTCAGTATTCTGAGCAGTGAGAAGCCACGGGTAGCGAACTCGGAGAATTGGGAATCGGGATCAATGTGCTTTTTCAATTTTGCCTGACTGCTTTGCTGCGTCTTGCGGCCTTGCCCACCACCGTGACACCGTCCACTGCCTCGTCCAAGATGACGTCAAAGTTCGACTGTCCAGTGTCTCGTGAGTTGTGGCTTGTGAATTGTGTCTGGCTGGCCTGCTGGCGCGCATCACATAGCCCGGAAAACATGGAGCAGTGCTAGGTAGGCTACGACAATAAAATTAGGTATGTAGCAGATTGGAGATAATTGACTGATGGAGTCGAGCCTCTGTCGAGGCAGACAGAGATCACGATACTTAGGTAGAGCGCATGTATGTAAGGTTACGCTACTTAGTTCTCTTGACAAGGCCACAAACTGGGTGGGAATGTGGGATGAGGCCAATCGGAGCGTTGCATGGCACCAGACGGGCTGTACTACGGTGACACGTCAGATACGCTTTTCAGAATCACACCCTTCCTTCATGTTGTGTGACATTTGCCGCATGCGTAATATCCACACCCCCATGTGTCCGTAACATACCTAGGTAGGTAGATATTCACTGTTTCCTTCTACGATCTCTTCTTAATCTTACATCAAAAGGGGCGTGGGATGAGTATTCAGTCGCAGCGAATTCCGGGCTCTATTGGAAGAATAAAGAAAGCAAAAGAATCACCCAATGGACATGGCACTCCACTTGGTCAATAATGTCCCCATGTCCTCTGCCCTCCCTTTCTGCGCCGACGAATGCGTCAACACCTTCTGGACCTGAGTCTGCGCCGGCAGCGCAAACGAGATGGGCACATGGCGGAGCGACTCCTTCGCGGTACCCAGATTGTCGTAGTAGGGACGGGCCGCAGACGGAAGCGGCACCTTGAGCCGCCAGGACATGGCCTTGATGCTCTGCAAGATGAAGCGTGACATGGGGAAATCGTTGCTTGTGTCGAGGATCAGCCGCGAGGCCTCGGCAAAGAGGGGCTGAGCGGCCGGGTCGGCCATGTGGAAGACGAGGATCAGAATCGAGTTGTAGACGCCACAGAGGGTGAGAATGGTATAGTCGTGCAGGGAGTAGGTGCGGACGAAGCAGTCCATGTTGTCGGTGTCGATTTTGCAGCAGCTGAGACAGAGCGCTTTGGCCGTCGTGCCGGGCTCGATCTCGGTGAGAGGCGGAAGGGGTCGGAGGATGCTGATGATGACTTCATTTGTAAAGGAGCTGCATAAAACCTGTTGTCAGTGAAGTTCTGTTCCATTCCTCTTCGGGATTCTTAAGTTTATGTTTCGGTTTCCCCCATAGTATTCCACTTTTTCAAGACAACTTCCTTTGCTAAACATGTATTGTGCGCACCTGAGATAATACGTCTGTGGTGTAAAGTTCACGTCACATTGCATATTCAGCGGCAGCCTCCCTATCCACTCGCGCACTTCGTCCAACTTCCTCCTCCGAACTCTCAAATCCTCTTCCGACCCGTAGGAGCCCTCAGATTCCATGTTCCACTGCATGGAGGAGTAAAGCATGAGCGCCACGTCACAGGCCAAGTGGATAGCGCCGGGAACAAAGGGCGGCGACTTGCTCTGTCTGGTGTGTCTGTTTCCAAACATATCGACGTTAGGTGTGAGGGCCAAGCCATGCGAAAAGATCCCCGAAGGACGTTCGAAATGCCGGGGAATGGTGGGAGGCGAGAGCATGGAGATTTCTAGGTAGACGTGGGCGACAATGCTGAGGTTCATGAGGCGGTCAGATCCGGCTGGTAATGTTGCATACTTAGATGCATGATGCCACGAAGGCTGCATCTACACACACGTACAGACACATACACACATACCTTTCAAAGCAAAAAAGCCCCCAGGCTAGGCGAGACAATATTCGTCTGTCCAGAGCTTTAGCCTTGTCGTATCTCATTGCGCTGTATTTGGCTTCGACATCAAGTCGATGAAACATTTCATATGCCGCGAATCGATATTGCTGATTGATGGTCGCACATAGTAAGCAAATATACCGCGAGTTCGTAGAATACATACATATATCGACCAATAGACAGAGATATGTGTCCTAAAACAAAGGAGCAGAGGCCTACCAATCCCGCCTTGTCCGTACCGGAATAGGCAAGTACGGAAAAGAGCAACACGAGGCCCTGGACAGCACACACTGAAACCCGGCCGTATTCCAGGTGTAGCAGCTTCTTCGCCTCGCTCAGAAACTCGGTTGCTAAGTCTCTCCGAGCAAGTCTGCTAAAGATTTTTGTTCGTCGACACGTGAACTAAGCAGAACGACACCTTCCAAAATTTCCATGTTGCGTGGTTTGGCTCCCGGTTAGCGGGCCATCCAGATTGGCGTAAGGAGCAAAGAGGGCCATGCGATGAATCGACGTACACATCTCGATGCGCAAATGGCATTGACAAGAAAGGGCGAACAGTATTTGGCGTTGGCGATGTTGCCTGAGCGCATGTCGGCCAGGAACGCGTCGCGGTCAATCATGGGCATAAGGAAGGCATCGTCCCAGATGAAAAAGGACGATATCAACTCCGACACCAACCCATCGCTGGCCACGGCGGTCCAAGGTCTCGCATCGACGCGAATGGGGCTCTCCTGCAGAGCCAAGAGCTCCAACTTCTCAAGCCTTGGATCCAGCAGCTCAGACACGGATGACGAGGCCGGTCTGGACAGTAGCAGCGGCGCTTCGTAGATGGTCTTCAAGGCGCGAATGGGATCGTCGGCGGCTCGCAGCCGGGTGAGTACTTCGTGTCCATGGGCGGGCGATATTCCCCGCAGGACGGCAAACAGGTCCCGCAGCTGCGCATTCTCGTGCAGCAGCGCGGCATTGCGGCTTTTAAGTGTAGTGGTGAGAGACGAATCGTCGTCTTTGGTGCCGTTGTTGCAGATGGCGCCTCGGCGGGCGCAGGCACCGCATGTCGGCCGCTTATCATCGCATCTCTCCTTGCGTTTGCGGCAGTTGGCGCATGCGGCGGAAACCTGACGGCGTCTCTTGCGACTGGAAGTGGCCTTGTCAGTCGTATTGCTGATGCTACTGCTGTCATCGACTTGGTAACTATCAGACGTGGCGGATGCAGGCCCCGGCATCGGCATCAGACGGGGCAATCTTCGCTCCATGGCGGTGGACCGTGGAGACACTGGAGACTGAGAGGGTGTATTATGTATAGGATTAGGTCCAAGGTTACCAAGGTACAGGATGCGGTGCGCATGCAGTCCTGGATGAAGAGGGGAATGAGGGCGTGATCGGACGAGGCTGGAGGAAGAAGGAGAGAAGTGTCCTTCGTTCTTTACCATGGGAGGCCACATGACGAATGCCTGTACATTATACATATGCATTGCTTGGCCAAACAAGCCAATCGATCGGGACATCGTCGACGCGACCTTCTCGAGTTGCAGCCGCAGCCGCAGCCGCGTCTCTGTTCCGCCGATCGGGGCGGGAAGATGCCGGCTCAAGTCCACACCCAATGCAATTATGCAGTCGTCGGACTGATGACAGAAAACAGAAACCCCCGTCGCACTCAATTCATCCATCAGCTCGGCCATCAAAGGCGACATATATGGTATATCTCTTGGACCGCGGCTGGCAATGGCCTGCGCATTGGACTGTCAATCTCATGTCTGGTCTAGGTATTCTCAATTGCAAGCGTGCGGCACGCATGTGCAAACCCGCGCCAGTGAATCACACACGTCGTGCCTTGCCCGTTCGCTTGGTCCATTCGCATCATCGCATGTCTTCTGTTCCCATTTTCTGATATCTGTAAGAAGTACGATATCTCCAAGACGCCAAGACCCGAGATTCGCAAATAACAACTGGCGCCTCCCGACCCAACCATCCCAAAGTATACAAATTGCAAGATATCCTACCCAGTATATTCAAAAACGACAAAAGGCGAGTAGGCGCGAGCAGCAGGCTGCGACAGCAAGAACGATAGCCAAAATCAGCCTACGCGCTTCTTAGTCAAAGATTTCAGATGAATCTTCTTCTTCTTCTTCTTCTCAAGGATTGGAGCTCACTGGCCCCTTCGCACCTCCACACAATCGGCCCCTAAACAAGCATGTATCATGGCCACCTCTGTCATTGCAACTTGACGTAATTACTGGGGAAAATGCCGTGCCTCGTCCCGATCATACCCGTCCTGAAACATAATGCAGTTGGTCAGCAGAGAGCTTGAACAGAAAAATGGAATCAGTTGAATAGCTTTGACTTACCACCAGTCATTGTCGCTATCAGTCCTCTTCAATATCGTAATCACCTCGCCTTTTTTGAAGCCCAGGTCTCCGGGTTGATCTGCATCAAAGTTGAACAGGGCAACAGCTTCCGTCTTCTTGACTCCCTTGTCTCCAAAGTTGGGTTTTGGCGCAGTGGGGCGTCCAGGTCCAATCCTCTTCTCGCTTGATCCAAAGGTATCTGTCCTGTTATTGGTGTTGTGAACGCCTTGTCGCCCGGAAACCGTGTTGGCGCGTGCAGGCGCCGTCGAGTCTCGTTGGCCATGCATGTCGTCCCTCCATGTGCTCGATCGACTTGGTCTGCCAAACTCGTTTGCGCCGACACCTCCATTTCCAACGCCATGTTGCTGCGTACCGTCCTGGCGTTCATCGTACGTTGGCATATCGTTATACATGGATTCATCGGTAGTGGTGCCGACTCGCATACCGCTAAACACCCTAGAATTTAGGACGGTCATGAGCGAGTCGGCAGCGGGCGGCGGGCGAATGGATCCGGTGAGTAATTGCATGGCGGTAAACCTTGTTCCGTACAATTTTTCATTGGCGTCTCGTCGCTCAATGATGGCCATGCCCTCGAGTGACACTCCGGCGAAGAGGCCCTTGGTCTTGGAATAACTGAAGATGCCGCTTACGCTCTTGAGAGAGGCAGCACCAGCGGCTTCGGCGTTGCGCCCCACGGGACCGGCAGCAAGCGATGCATTGCCACCCAGGGTGATGGAACCCATCTGCGCAAACGTCTTGACGGCGCTGGCGTCGTTCAAGACGAAGACGAAATCGGTGAGCTCAAATCCGATTTGGCCGCCGAAGCCGCCGCCTGCCGCCGCGATGGCACTGGGAGCACTCCATGATCCGTCCGGTAGTCTGGCGACAACAAGACCGCTGCCGACGCGGCCAGAGCCAAGGCAGCCGGCCTTCAAAATGGTGATGATGGCGAATCCCTTTGCATTGGACAAAATGGAGGGAGGTATCACTTTGTCAGGGCCGAAAGCCTGTCGAGGGTTGACAAACGAAGTCAGGATCTTGCCGCATTTCTTGCATTCGGCTGCGGTTGTAAAAACGAAGGACGAGTCAGCATTCTTGGTCCAGGGTTTCATCCAAGGTCACTGGTCAGACATCCAGGGAGGCGCGCTTGGACGACAGTAGCTTACACTTCAGCGACGCAGGAAGGGGGCTGTTGATGCCCATCTTTGATGATTCCCTGACGTCTGTTTCCCGCGTATCTATTATTCGTCCACTCGTGACTTCAAGAAGCTGCGGACGTCGGAGAACTTAGGAGCGATGACGACGGTCGTTATCAAGGAAGAGGAACCCAACGGAACGAAGACGCACTGGGACGAGCTGACTGGATGGGTGCGGGCGGGGCTGGCAGTGATCAGTGACGACGATCTGCTACTTTTAGCCTTTAGGTATGTACCCAGGGAGCTAGGCTATCGATACATAGAGGTACTCAGATCTGTGCAGTTTCCATCCCTTTCCATATGTACATATAGGTACATATTCAAGGCTTCGGTTCGTCGGGAGGGAATTGTGGCGCAGTCCCGCGTCAGGCTCGTTCAATGACGCCGAGGCATGAGGATTGCCAAACACCACCTTGCTTGGACAAGACTCCAACTGCTATTCGAAACGCAACATCACGAACCCCCCGAAAACTAACCAACCAACCTACAACATCCAGACAGACAGCAGACCGCCCGCACTACCTGCCTCATGTAGTCTCCTGAAAACAAGCCCAATAGCATCGGACTCTAGCCCCTGACCGACCAGCGAGCCTCGTTCAAAATTCCGCCACCTCGGCTCCCAACACACATCACATCTCGGTCTCCAGCACACCCTTCATACACTCTCTCGCGTCCTCTCGCCGATCTTGGCGCACCCCATCCGCCATGTCCGAAGCCTACGAGCGCGAGCGACAAAATAATTCACGCCTCGACGAACTCTCCGCTAAAGTCTCTGCCCTGCGAGGCGTCACTGTCGATATCTACGATAATGCCCGTGCGCAAGATGTCATTGATAATACAGTACGAACCGTCCTGGAGCTGCAGTGTTGATACCATGCTTCATTCATACCCCCTGTGCGCATAACAACACGCCAATTCCTCTAGTTCCCTCTCTCTTTTTGTTTTGGCCAATCAGCTAATCGATTTCGATTTTTCTTTTGTCCCGTCTAGTCAGAAACATTCTCGTCCATGGGCGCACAGATGAAAGGCTCGGCTACACGATTAACACGCATGGCTGCCTCGGGAAATAAAGTCGCTGTATTGAAATTATCTGCTATTTTGATTGGCATCTTTTTGGTGTTGTACTATGGGTTGAAGATGGTGTTTTGAAGGCATCATTCAAAACAAGGTTGAATGACAGAAAGCGCACTTTCATAGCGTGTTGGGTGAAATTATTGATGGGCTCAAATTTGAGCGGAAGAACGACGACGACGATTGACGGGGAAGATTCCCAGAAAGAAAGATGAAGGAATGAGATAAGAAGAGAGGGGGCTTGGAATGGATCAGGTCAAGGGCCCCTTTCAAATCATGGACCAACGCCGGAAAATCTCCTGACAGTCTACATCTGAGGGAACTAGGTTCGTGAAGTTGTCTCTCAAGAATGAGTGGTGTAGCACATCACTGGTCGGGATCGGTATCCGTATCTCAGCAGGAGGCTCAGAGCAGGAGAAGCAAGTCATGAGAGCCTACGCTGTGCATATTTGGTCAAAGGCACTCTGAATTAAGCTACATAGTCGAGCGTTATTGCATTATTTCTGGCGTTAAGAAAGCAGCATGTATTATTGCGCTAAAAGTCTAGATCTGCAAATCATGCCTGAATGATAATTAGTTCATTCTGCATTATAGTGAGAATCTCATGATCCCCCCATGTTGCATCCCTATTCTATCGTTGTAGCCTGCCGACACCCCTCTTCTATTGCACCTCATTACACACAAAGTATCCTGACGTGAGAAACGAACGCAACGCCAAAACCATGCTTGAACCCACGAAGCGACCCTAGGGACCTACAGCATGGTATTTCCATCTCCTATTGCCACACATTAGAAAACAAATCTTCATCAGCGCCAAACCCCCCCGAGGTCTTAGGCGCCGCCCCAGCACCGGTACTTGCAACGCCGGTGCTACTAGCCCAACCGCCGAATTCCTCATCAGCCGTGACTTTCGGGGCAGGAGTAAAGCCCCCGCTTACGCCTGGCACAATAGGCGTGCTCGCAAACGCGGCGGAGCTGCTACCGCCCCATCCAAAGTCGGCCGCGACGGCTGAGGTGGGCAGCTCCGGGCTCTTGGCTACCGCTGTAGGCGCAGCGGCGGGAGGAGCCGGTGAAGACCATTCGCTGGAGCCCCATACATCGGCCCCGGATAGACCTGCAGATGCGAAGGTGTTGGAAGAAGTAGTCGTGGCCAAGGTGGGAGCTGCAGGCTTGCTTGGTTGCGACGACAGGTTGAAAACGGAGTTTGTGGTTGCGGGGGGCGAAGAAATTGGGGGTGAAAAAGAAGCCTGCGTGACGGGTGCCGACAAATCAAAGAGATCACCCATGGCTGAAGATGATGCAGCTTGGGCGGGTTTTGGAGGCAGCGCGCTCGATGTCTGTGTAGGCGGAGGTGAGGAAAAGGAGGAGAAGTCTCCGAAGCCAGAATCTGATGGCTTTTGCTGGTGTGACGACGTCAATGGTTGTGCGGGTTTGGCGTCAAAGAACCCCCCGCCGCTTAAACCGCCAAGGGCGCCGGAGTTGGAGGCCTGAGAAGCAGCTCGCGTGCTTGTGTTTGCGCTTCCGAGACTCGCGAAAGGATCGGAGGATGCAGGCTTCGACTTAGTCGTATGTGACATGGTCAAGGATCCGAAGGCATCATTGAAGTCCCCCATTGAACCTTGTTGTTGAGGACTTGTCGCTGGGGGGGACCCCATGCCACCGAATGTGTGCTGTTGCTGTTGTTGAGAAGCTTGCTGCTGTTGTGGCTGCGGTTTTGGCACGGAGGCGTAGAGGGAAAGAATCGATTGTTTGAGATCTGGTCGAGATTGGCCACCTGGTGATGTGACTCCCGTAGTGCTTGCGGGGCGAGGAGGAGCAATAGGGCCACCCAAAAAGTCAAGGCCGAGCAACGAGTCTCGTGTATTAGTCGGCTTGGAGGCAACCCTGACTGAATTAGAACCGATTGAAGTCGCTCGAGAGGGATTCGGCTCGTCTCCTCCAATCAAGTCGGTCTCGAGAGCTGGGACACGACGCGGAGGTTGAGACGGTCCAGCAGATGACTTTCTAAGAGACTCTTTCCTCCCGATATCTTGCTTCTCCTTCACCAAGCTCAATGGAACGTCATCGTCTCCTTCTACATCCAAGGTGGAAGGATCTGGCTTTGGCCCGTCCATGACCCATCGCTTCAATTCGTACTTGGTGCGGATGAAGTTTTCTATCTTGGCTTCCGATGGAGCATGGCCGGGCGCGAGCTTCGCCTCCCAGTACTTGTTTGCGCGTGCGTTGCCCCAGTTCAATACGCTCTGAAGCTGCTCGTCCGTCCAAGAATCAAGATCGACCGATTTCACTCTGCTGATGTGCGTTCCCATGCCTCGATGAATGCCCGAGCATCGAATGCAGACAAAAATGCCCAAATTCCAACTGGCCCACCTGGGATCTGTGTGTTCAGTTAGAGACAAAGCTGGTCCGAATGACGCGGTCGCAAATTGGAGCAACTCGGTGCCAAATAAAGAGTACATACGCTTGTTTCTCTTGCAATCGGCACACACTTTATTGGGCTCCAGCTTGAGGAGATTCTTGATGGTAGCTTGGTTTTGCGCCGCCCGCTCGGCAGCGGGGTTTGGCGCGCGTCTAGACATGATGTGGGCGTTTTTCGCGATTCAGATGCCGCGACAGTGCAGCGACGGAGGAGGAACGACGGGCCAAGGACAGCCCAAGAGTTGATTGCGAGGTTGATGCCGAAGACGTCGAGACGGGTTTGGCTCATCAAGGAGTTGTCACGGAGGAATTGGTGGGGTGTGGCACCGTGTGGGGGTTGCGTCTGTCATGGACTCGTGGTGGCTGTGGCTACAATCCGGGTACCTAGGTACAATATGCATACATGTATGTATGTACGGAGTAGTACATATGTACATATAGGTAATACATAGGTACATAGGTACATGCAGTGCACTAGCCACGTTTCCCCTGCGTTCCTTCATCAGGGGGCAACAGAGTCCAGACACAAGAAGGCTACAACTTACAAGCAAAGTGTTGGAGACAGTAGGAAAGGTCTTGTTACTAGGTACGCCACGTCGACGATCAGTCGGGAATTTAAGCTCCGCATGGATGATAATACATAGCAGACTTCGAAGAGAAATATCAAACCTGTTCGAGTTCTGAAAGTTCCCACCAGGAGCCTTGGAGGTACATAGCCAAGAGAAGAAGAAGATGGAACGGCCCACGAACTGTTTCTGACCTCAGATTCCACGCGATGATTCGTACGAAAATTATCAAGGCATGTATGATCAATGAGACTGGGTGGGGAGGGCAAACGTTGAAAGGAGTCAAGGACTGACAAGACTTGTTAGTTATTGAGCTTACATATAACAGAGTATACCTGCAAAATATCCAACTAGCTTCCCATCCAGGAAATCTATTACACTCCAACGGTCTAATAACAATACCACCAGAGCTGACGTTTGACAGCCAATTCTGCCTCAAAATTGCCGAGCTTTTCAAAAACGGTGTCAACAATCCTCAACCACCGCCGGCAAATCTTTCTGATGAAGTGCGCCTTGGTGTACCTAGTCCCAGTAGTCTGGATACCATCCGCAGGTTTCCCAGTCAATGAATCCCGAAAGCCTTCCATTATGCATCATGATGTTTCGCATGTTCAGATCTCCGTGTGTGAAAACAATCTCATGTCCGCTTCTGTGTATCGCATTTGATAGTGCGATGAATTGGAGAATGTTATTAAAATCATCCTCGTCCACAAAAGGTCCGAAAAAGTCTCTCCGAGCCTCGTCATAGTCCGACCCAGTAATGAGTCTGCCGTCGTAGCATGCCTTGCCGAGGGCGTTTGTGATGGCGTATTTTGGTGAAACCTCCTTCGGTATCGCCCGCAGCTCCGAGAGGTATTTCTGTAGATCACCAACCAGAGTCGTCACCTCGTCACGACTGAGGGTGCCAGTACTCTGTCGATTTCGTCCATGGTCTTGGGTTCGGCCATAGCGAACGTGTTGCGCGCCGAAAACATGATAGGAGGAAATGTGGCCTATGGCATCAGATGATCAGGATGAGGTGAAGCCTGAAGGTCAGGGAGATGCCGTAGGTGGTATGTGTACTGACAAATTTCACCCGCCATTGGCCTAGAATATATTTTGCCAGCTTGCATGATAAGTGCGGGCGGGCTCTGCTCCGTATCATAGCAATGATGTTAGCCAACAACATCCCACAAGTTTACGGTCTGAAAAGTATTTATAGGGCGTAGCCACACCCTCCTCACCTAGAGATCTTTCTTCCTTCACACTCAACTCCGATCGCAGAACCCCTCAAACACCTCAAAATCATCCCTTCCCTCTTAGTCAATCTTTGTCTCCCAGATCACATCGCTCGATCCTCCTTTTCTACCACGACAATGGCCCCGACAACGAGAATCACGGCCAAATCGACTGAGGGCCCCGAAACCGGTTCTGCCCCCGGAGCATACGTACATACATACATAGCTGGTGAAATTTGCTAGTACCCAGTAGGTATTATAAGGTAGGTAGGTAGGTACCTACTCTGTACGGTTGGCTCATCTTACCTGCTCGGTAGGGGTATCTTGGGTTGCGCGGACCGGCGCGGCTCTCGTTCCCGTTCTCGTCCCACAGAACAACCCATGACGACTCATCCAGATGACGACCAGTCACGACTCACAACTCACAAGGCTTCCCACGCGCGCTGCTGTGTATGTACATACATAGTTGATTCCATGTTCACAGAATCACGCCCGTCACCCGTGGGAAGCCTTGTGGTTGTGACTGGGTCGTCGTGCCAGGAACAGCTGGTCAACTTGACAGCCAACCAAAGACATGGGTACCTTAGGTACCTATGTACCTAGCTATGTACTCCGTACCTGTACATTCCGTACGAACTGCAAGGTAGCCTGTAGGTATGTACCTACTTCATAGAGATGACATAAGCCGAGCAGCAGCGACGGTCTTCTGCGTGGTACGTGCCGTGATCAAATGTATAAAGGGCTTATTGTTACTCAATCCTCACGCACGTCTCTATCTTGTGAGCCCACGCCATATTCCATAACTCTCATCAAAAGTATCAAAATGCCTCTCAATGGAAGCCTCGAGGCCTCATCCATCTACCTGAATTTGAACACCCGCCCGCAAGCTGGAACATATGTAGGTTCCCCTCCCCCTTGACTCAACTCCTGCGTTTGTTTGTTTATCGAATTCGGTCGACGGTGGCTGATCCTCCCAAGCACTGGGGTTTGACTATCACCGACCCTCGCACGAATGCTGCCCTTCACCATGCAAGCAATAGAAATGGACCGTGGATGTACGAAGAGAGAATTGCTAAACCCGAACAATCCATGTCGTTGATAGTCTTGATTTTGATTGGCAAGGTCAAGAATCACGCCCGAGTGATGGAACTGATTAAGGGCGTACCAGCAGATGGTACTCCTTCGCAACGAACAGGAGTGCCCTTCTCTTGTCGCATTTGGGTAAAAGACGTCCTTGTTTCGCTCCATGAGAGCGGAGAGATTGTGCTCCCAGGAACCATAGGTAGGGTCAAGATGATAATCTTCTTCGTCCGTTCCAAGTACTAAATCTCAACTGTAGATGAGCTGGAGATTATGGCCGTGAAAAACGGGCTCAAGTACGCACCCTCGGCCGAAACCGGCCAGGGTGCTACGGTCGTCACTGAACTTTCTTGAATCTGGTGGCGAATACGTTGCTCTATGGCCTTGGTCTGATATGATTTCGGTTCCGGAACAACATTCTGGGGGTTTGTCATTTCTTTGCAAGTTTGCATCGTTCCGTGACGTCGAGTACCTAGTGCGCGCCAACACCTTCTTTTTGGGAAGCTATCAGTATCCTGCGCTCCACAGCTGTAGGTTGGGCATACGATTGATAGTCTTTGCATCCAGAATTGAGCGCATCATGAGCACGATTATTGTTGCGCGGTATTCCTCTTACCACGCCATCACGCTGTGGATATCGGAAACTCGTCATTTTCATTGTCTTGACAAGTTGACTAGGTAGGTACCTAGGTAACTGTCTCGAGTCTCGACAGTACGGAGTACAGACTACACCTACCATCACCCGATCCCGGCAGCCCATTTCTTTCGTTTTTTTGGGCACTCCGAGTCCGTCGGCGTCAGTCTCCAGGATTCGTCCCCACTATTTTATTTTGGCCACTCCGCGATTTGTCAAGACTCAAGGCGACGCGTGGGCCGTGGCCCGTGGCCTGTGGGTGGGCCGTCTCTCGTCGCCTCCAATGTCGTCGTCACGACTTTTGTTCGGTTCTCCCTTCCCGATTTTGGCACCTTTTGCTCACGTAACAAAGCATACAAGACGTCCATTGCCCGCTCAAGCCCACACTGTCTGCACTCGTAAGTGTGAACAAGAACAAACATAGCTAATACAAAAAGTTCCCATGCCTCCTATGCGGTTTAATCCACTCTTCTCTGCCATCTTTTCGACGTTTTCCCATTTGACTCGATCCAGAGCTACATCAGCAACATCCTTAGCCACGGTCCGAACAGTTCCCTTGCGATCAATGTCCGGGATCCCCTTTCTGGGTGCCTTATTCGGATCTTCCTCCTCTTCACCCAAATCTTCCACAATGACCTATCCCGACCAGCGTTCCGACACTGAGTGGCAAGCCGTTCTCAATAAGGGTACGTGATAATCTGCCCGTGTCAATTAGCCGCGAACCGAGAAGCATCTAACTCGTGACGATGATACAGAGCAGTTTCGAATCTTGCGACAGAAAGGCACTGAGGCACCGGGATCTGGAACCTATGATAAGCACTATCCTGAAGAAGGAGTGTACACGTGCGCTGGATGCCACGCGCCGCTTTACAAGGCGAACCACAAATTCAAGTCTGGCTGCGGATGGCCCGCCTATTTCGACAGCATCCCTGGAGCTGTTAAAAGACACGAGGACAGAGCGTTTGGAATGCTCAGGACAGAGATTGTCTGCTCCAACTGTGGTGGCCACCTAGGCCACGTCTTCAAGGGCGAGGGATATTCGACACCGACGGACGAGCGGCATTGCGTTAACAGCGTCAGCCTCAAATTCTCACCAGACGACAAGGCGGCTGCAGGAGATGCCAAAGAGAGTAAAGTATAGATGGAAGCATCTATTATAGAGGTTATAGAGGTTACAGGGGCCAGGTTGGGCTCAAAAGGCTCGTAATGCGCAATCGGGATCACGGCGCTGAGGCGAGTGTGCTTGGGTACATTTTGCATAGATAGATAGGCAGTAGACATAGGTAATTTTTTTGGAAAATTCACATTAATTCAGCGTGAAATAAGACAGGTAGGCGCTGACGTCACTAAGTGCCTGCAATGAGTACTACCTGTGTATGTACGGAGTACATACTGTAATTCGATTATGCAGCCAACTCGCTATTTGCTCGTGACAAATGCACCAAATGATGATCCAACGCTCTGGGAACCGCAGGATCAAGCAAACCAGGTACATACCTCGTGACCAAGCACGGCGGCGCAGTGACGTCTCAAAGGCCGGAGAAGCAGAAGCAGCTAAGAGCTTGCATGTGAAAGCCGCCACCGGCTTGGGGGGAACTGCTGGCCCGGGGTATGGCGGGGGCCCCACGTTTTGGCAGATGCCTCGGCCGTTTGATGCAGCTGGCAAGCCGAATGAGGTACGCCGCATTCGAAACGAAAGTTATGGCCGGCCGAGGTCTGTACCTACTACCGAGAGAGTTCAAACCAATACAGACTTGTATAATAACAGGTCCAGGCGCCCACAGCTTCGCATCGTCGCAGCGTCGTTCTCACATCCTCCACTCTGCTCAGCACGCCGCCGTGATATATTGCGCATTTCTTTCATACAGTCACTATGGGTGGTACGTTGTGCTCTCGATGTTCTGCACCAAAGCTGCAACTTATTTGCCTGCCATGCAACACTAACACCTTGACTGCTTTACACGGCAGCCCTCGATAGAATCTCTCAAATTGGTGGCCAGCTCGCCAGCAACTTGACTGCTGGCGGTCGCGACAAGATCCTGGAAAAGCGACCGGACGATGTAAGCGCCCTTCTTTCCTCCGCTCCCACTCCCCTTCTCTGCTTGGACTAACGTCTTGCGTAGGTTGTCGTCACTGCTTGCTGCCGAAGCGCCTTCACAAAAGGAGGTAAGGGCGGCTTCAAGGATACACCGGCCTCGGACCTGATGGCCGGCGTCTTCAAGGCGCTCATCGATCGATCAAAAATCAACCCTGCTCTCGTAGAGGATATTTGCGTCGGCACTGTCCTGGCGCCTGGTGGAGGAGCCACCGAGATGCGTGCGGCCGGTCTGCTTGCCGGCTTTCCCGAAACCGCTGCCCTGCGCACGTTGAACAGACAGTGCTCATCGGGATTGCAGGCCTGTATCGACATTGCCAACCAGATCAAGGCCGGCATGATTGACATTGGCGTTGGGGCTGGTGTTGAGAGTATGTCGCTTCAATACGGGTAGGTTTTCTTCTTCATTTGCACCCTTGTTCTTCAGAGAGTATCGCCCAATACCGAGCGCCTGTCTTTCCCACTCCTATGAAACCACACACTAACTCGTATGCCACTTTCTTCAAGCCCTTCTGCCGTCACCGAATTCTCCGAGGCTCTCGAGGCCAACCAAGAATCTGCCAACTGCAAAGTCCCTATGGGAGTCCTCTCCGAAGACATGGCCAAAGACCTAAAGATTTCCCGCGCCGACCAAGACGCTTTCTCCGCCTCGTCGTATCAAAAAGCCGTCAAGGCCCAAAAGGCGGGCCTCTTCGATGAGGAGATCGTTCCCCTCACGGTCAAGTTCGAGGACCCCAAATCCGGCGAGACAAAGGAAATCACTGTCTCTCGCGACGACGGCGTTCGCGAGGGCATTACCAAGGAGTCCCTCGGCAAGATCAAGCCCGCCTTCGCCGCGGACGGTAGCATCCACGCCGGAAACGCCAGTCAAATCTCCGATGGCGCCGCTGCGGTTCTCCTCATGAGACGCTCCACAGCTGAGAAGCTCGGCCAGACCATCCTGGGGAAGTACGTTTCCGGTGCTATCGTTGGTGTTAAGCCCCTCCTCATGGGACAAGGCCCCTGGAAGGCCATTCCCAAGGCGCTCAACCTTGCTGGCATTAGCCGCGATGACGTGGACATCTATGAGATCAACGAGGCGTTTGCGAGCCAGTGCCTGTGGTGCGCCAACGAGCTTGGCATCCCGCATGAGAAAATTAACCCCAAGGGTGGTGCTATTGCTTTTGGGCATCCATTGGGGTGCACGGGCGCAAGACAGGTCTCTACGCTGCTGTATGAGTTGAAGAGGACGGGGAAGAAGGTGGGTAGTACTAGTATGTGTGTTGGTACTGGTATGGGTATGGCCGCTGTGTGGGTTGCCGAGTAAGCAGTCGGGAAGAGGGAAGGGAAGAATACATTCTGACAGGGGAAAAGAGAAAGAAACACAAGCAATAGCATGTAAATACTATCGCACTGGTCGGTGTTTTTGTGGATGGGACCCAGATGGGATCAAGGTATATGGTGGAGAGTTCTGTGCTGAAATAGCCTGTCCGTCGTGCGCTCACGTCCTACGCACACATGTACCAGACTGTGGACTGAACTATGTATATATAGATAATGAGATCCTGTCATTCAAAACAATCAAGTGGCAAAATGCATGCCTCCGCCCTTTTTAGTATGGTAACCCGTATGCATTCAGTATAGTCCAAAATAAGTCAGCCCCCAATAACCAATTCGCCAAATAAACCATGGAATACCAGCAGCACAGTTCAAGAGACCAACACTTCGTGATCTCTATGTCCTCCCGGCTCCCTCTACCTCGAACACTCAGAAACCCTCAATGAGTGTTCCAATCTTCCTAGCGTTCGCCACCTTAACCAGATGCATACCCACCACAAGATCCATGAGGCCCAGCCCCACGCTCTTGTACACCACAGTTCCATCTCGCAGCCAGCGCGCCAACCCATCCTCCTTCTTACTGAGCGTCTCGGAGGACCCCCCTGAGTGTGTGTGGAAGGGCAGAGGGAAACTAGATTTCCGTGCGTGAGAGTGAGGCGACGTTGCCGCACTGGATGGACTCGCTGATCGTGAGGGCGGTCCTCCGCTAAGAAGGGCAGACATAGAGGGGGTCCTGTTGTTGATGTCAAGAGGAGGGTCGATGTCGATTGACGACGCTGGTGTATGGCTGCCGGGGGTGTCGGTCTCGGAATCCTCCACAGAGAGACGATGTAGCATGACCAGTTCACCGAGCCTATGGCGATTGATTAGCTCGGATGTTTTGTCTTTGCGTGTTCATCTGCTTTTGTTTATGGAAAACTTTCCAGAAAATAAAGGGCCAGGGAAATATAAGAGGAGAGCATCAATCAAAGGGGAAGTCGCAAAAGTAAAACACACACAAAGGGACAGCACAAAGAAAGGACGGGGAAAGAAAATACGCACTCAACCATCTGATTCGGAGAAATCTTGGCGCCAATGACTTCTCCTGCCTCCTTCAACACTCCCTCGAGCGTATCCACGACAATCACACCCCCCTCGTCCGCATGCTTATGGAAATGCCGATGATTCTTGTCATGCGACCTCGTCACAAGATGCAACAGTCCCTCGGGAAGCTCCCGCATGTCAGGCGTATAGCTCCCCACCGCGACAACCAGACGGCCCTTCTTCCTCCCCTCATGCGATGTGAGAATCGACGCCTCAAACAAGTCCTGTCTAGACGGCGTACAGCAGTAAATAACGTCCGCACTACGGATCTGCTCCTTCTGCAGCCGTTCAAAATCATGAAACGTGGGGGTCAAGATGCTGAACTTGGTGTGAGACCATCCTTCTCTCTCTTTGGCCGCCGCGGACACGAGGGTGAATTGTCTCAGGATTTGGCCAGCACTGTCGGAGAAACGTCTGTTGATGATGTGTACGTGCTTGATGGTGCGGCCGCGCATGAGGAGAGCGAGTCTCACATGCCAGTAGGCTTGGCTGCCGCTGCCGAACACGGTCAGGGTCCGGACATGGTTGCGACGGCTGAGGAGGCAAGCGGATGCGAGAGCGGTGCGGAAGGCTGTCAAGGTACTGGCGTGGACGAGGCCCGTGGGACGTCCATCGGGGGTGAAGAGAGTCAACACGCCGGTAGGACTGATGGGTTTTACGGCGGGATCCTCGGTTGCGGCGGATGAGGTGAGGGAGACGACTTTTTGTCCCGATGAGGGTGTCAGCAAGACACGATTTCGCCGAGAAACGCGATTGAGAGCTGTAAATTCTGGTTCGCTTTTTCTCTTGGTCTTTCATTCATTCTCTCTGTCTGGCCTGTGCCGTACCTTTACATCCCATGCCCTCGGGGCCGCATGATGGCATGTACAATGACGTTGCCTTGGTGGCAGAATGGACGGTGGAGATTCGAAGAGGTTGTTGGTAGACATCCTCGCCCACGGCTTCCGTAGAGTTGGAGAATTCGTGCAAGGCAGACGACAGGACAAGTCGGAACTCTTCTAATTCTTCAACGGTCAGGTCCTCAAGGATATCCTTTACCTGGCTGTCGGTGAGGACAGTGAGCGCCATGGTGCCCTGACCCCCGGGATGCGCAAACGTGGAGTGTGTCTTTCTTGGTACGAAACAAGACAATGCGGCAGATATGCAGTTCAACGAGTAGCCACGAGATGATCAGAGACAGTAACAAGCACTGACAACATTAAAAGGAGGAATGAGAATGATGGCAGAACTGGGAGATGAGATATGGACGTCTAGGACAAACGTCTTGGCGCTATGATGTAGCGGGCGTTGGAGCTTGGATTTTGGGCTGTCATGGTTGGTGCTGTAGCCTGAGGGGCTTCGAGTGGGTGCAGACTCTGCAGAGCAGGAACAAGCCCATTCCTCCTATGTACGAAACTCCAGATCCAAGGTCCGCTTGTGAAAGCAAGACATATCATTGCCAGGACATCAGATGTTGATCACGGTACAGAACTAGGTCGTCGGCCAAGACATCCAGCTCGTCGCAACAAACGGGTGGCGGTCTTAAGGCGTTGCCAACATCACGCGAGTTCAACACGCGTCGACCGTTGAACGTTGTGACTTTAATAGGAATCGTGCCGTAGGTACTCCGTACATAGGTATGTACCAATATGTACCTGGCAAAATGCCCCTT
>SRQL01000347.1:0-28906 GCA_018360575.1 Claviceps sp. LM454 group G7
AGTTCGGTCGATTGCGGCGTGAGGTCCTTCAGCAGCGCTTCAATGTGCTCTTTGTTGGACTCCATTGTGATGGCGGTGATGGCGGTGATGGCGGTGATGGCGGTAACAACGTTGTGCAGCTTGGCTTGTTGTGGAAAGGCTAGGTAGTTGTGGAGTCACGTGTGCATTGCCGGTATCGGCCTTTGGTGGTCCGTGCGCGCGATGGTGAGTGCTTTCGATGGTGAGGAGAAGTAAACCGCCGGCCCCTCGGGGCGTCATGACGAGCAGCACTTGCAGATCTACTCGCGGACTTCTTTAGAACAATACACCAGGAAATTGCCATCGGATCGACCGACTCAGTAATGGCTGACCATAAATTCTCTAGTCGACGACGACAGCAGCCCGGCAGCTTTTCGAGTGCATTGGATACCGATCCGCCCAAGCTGTATCAGGCTCGCGACGATAGTTTATACCACTTCCTTCGCCCATCGCAATCGTTTCTTCGGGGGGGAACCAACGCCGTGGACAGAAACCATGTGAGTGCTGCGTTCAAGGTCTATAGAGTACATACATAGATGCTGGAAGTGCACGGTAGCCCGGCCGGAGCGTAATTCGACGAACTATACCCACCGCCTGAAACAGGCCTCTTCCACACCCATCGTATAGATACATACATAGCCATTAAGCCAAAGCGCTCCCAATACTGCCAATACTCAAATATGCTGCAACGTACTGTGTCACGAGTCTCAGCTGCACTTCCAGATGAAGCCACCCACGATGCATCCATGCCAGACTCAGAGACTTCCAACTAATCGACCTCATCTGCGTCCGCCGGCAGATGATAATCCCGGCATCAATCCCACGGGCATCCCTCGCGGGTGTGGCCTGGCCATAAATGAACTCATGAATGAACTCATGATCGAAAAGAGCACCGAACATGATCCTGCCTAGCGTCTTGACGCGCGAGCAGCCACATAAGACAGCCCAGGTGTGAAGTCAAGGCAAGAGATGTCGACAACAGCGCGATCGAGTGTCGTGCTTTGCGACTTGTGGACCATGATGGCGTACGCAGAACTGGCCCTTCAATGTGTACTGACGCTTCCGACGAAAGATGGGATTGACAATCGCACGGTCTGGCTGGTCATCAAGGTATGCCAGGCCGGTGTAACTATCGAATCGAAACGTCTCGGCAGCGGAGGGTCGAATTTAAACCCTACGTGCGATCTCGTGGGCGCTTTGCCCGCCACCCTATGTAGCATTAAGGGTGCACCCAGGCTGCGAATCGAAGCATCAAGGACATCAAGGACAATGCCGTAACACTCACGGTTCAAGAATTTCGTGATGCCATCAACTCCGACGGTACTGTGTCAAAGCGCTCATCAATCGTATCATCTGTTTCTCATCTTGCACAACTGACATGCGCGCCTATTGGACTGCCAAGCGCCGCCAGCTCGATGCCATGGTCCGAACGTTAGGCAAGCGGGTAGAGGGCGCAATGGATCGAGTTGACTGAGCGGAAGTTGACCGTTCGACGTCTGCGTCATCTCCGAATACGTCGTCAGAATCAGAGCCGCACTGGGGCAGTCCAGAAGATTTATGTGCTAGTTATGCTAGATGAGAAGCAGATGATACGAGTGATGAGCGCTTTGGACTCAGTACCGTCGGAGTCGATGACATCACGGAGTTCTTGAACCGTGAGTATTACGGCATTGATCGCCCATCTGCTGCAGATTGGCAGGTCCTCAACACGCGTCTTCGTGGATCTCGCACACCCGGCGAGGGTGGAATCTTTTTGTGACGATGCCTCTACCCCACAAATGCTAGGGTCGCCAAGCACAGTCTCTTCGTCGGGGTGCATTGAATTGACCTGCCGGCGACAAACTCGGCGTGAGGATGTCCGGTCAAGTGCCTCGACGGCATACGCGCTGCTGGAGGCGATTGTACATTGTCGATAGGGCGCTTCGTCGCCTGAACGGTGGGCGTATCTGGGGCCGATGACGATGGCTATATATCAAGTAGTTGTAAGTATCACATAGCGCGTAACAGGCCTCACGAATTGTCATCTCGTCGCCATTGCAGGCGTAACGTTGGGGAGTATGTTTGCCACGTCGAGTAGAATATTTGGCACGGCAAGTGTCACATTGGACAGTATATGACGTCGCCAAACGCGACCTGGTCGTTGACGAAGCGAAGAAGTGGTTTAAGAGCATGGCACCTAATGCGTGCCCTCATTTCGAGTGGGGTGTGGTAGACCGTAAAAGCCATGTTAGAGGCACTGGTTTCTGGAGATTGGGAGGAAGGGTAAAAGGGAAAAGAGGGAGATGGTGGTGGAAAGGAGGGAAAGGTGGAAGGGTTTTCACGGTGAAGCTGCTCACCGCCTTTGACTTTCGTGGCGTTTTCCTCCTCGGGGTACATATGTACTCCGTACCTGCTAGGCACAATAACAGGGAAGTGCGCTACAGGGGGCTACAGGGGGCGGGATCAAGTTACATGGGCTACAATTCCTGGGCATCTTCTCAACGAAAAGGGTCTTCGACGAATCGACACGATGACCCACAAGTTTCAACTAAAAGGAGTAGGAAGGAACCGGAGATATCGCATACCACCGATTATTAGTAATATCGAGATGAAAACGACTTCGGCTGCTAAATGACTCTCCGTGTGAGCCGCGGGCAACCAAGCTCAGGGGTTGACCTCCAGAATCTTCCGAATGGTTTCCACGACTGAGCCGCGAGTCACAAAAATTAGGAAGCAACTGATGAAACATGGCAGGTAAAGTGGCGATTTGACGCGTGTTTCTTGGTAATATGTAGCCCGATGGTGAACACAATAGACTGTAACCTGATCATACAAGACCGAACAGAGCGGCGGCATGGACTGCTGGCCTGCATCCTTCAATAGCTTGACAGGTCAGAGAGCGGAAAGTAAATATAGGTTAGAAGTAGAAGTGAAAGACAAATAAAGCAATAGAAGCACATAGCCCTACGGTAGACTAATCGCTCGCTCCCTCCCTTGAACGCCAATTCCTCATCGTGGTGCAAAATTCACTTTCCAACGTCACGCAACGCTTGCCGCAGCCTTATTTTCCGGTTTCCGCGCTCGTGTTTGACAAGCCAACTAGGCTACGGCTGAGGCGGCTTACCTGCTACGCCAGCACTTGCAGCGCTCTCTCCGACCTTGACTTCGTCGTCTGGCACTCCGACGGCAACGGCACCCGACGCACTCGTGAGGCTTTGTCGATCTGGCTGCTGGGGTATGACGGCATGATCACGAGGACCTGCAATGCTCACTCCACCAGAGGGGGCTGCATTCGTGCTCGCCGCGGTACTCCCGCTGTCGCTTCTTGTCCGGCTCATGTCACGTTCTCGTCTGCTGCGGACGATTCGCTCAAGCTCTCTGATGCGTTGCTTGAGCATCTCGTTCTCCTTCTTAGCAGAGTCAAGTTCATTTCTCCACATGGCGGTCTCCTCATACTTGGAAGTGGTCGACATGAGACCAGGGCTCATCTGATCACCATGGCTGAGGCTCCCGGGGTTGGCCGCCACCGAGTTCATGGAAACGGATGAAGCGTGAGGGACACGCTGACTGTGGAAATAGCTAGAAGGATCCAAGGTGCTCTGCTGTGGACCCGGCGAGTTGGTACGGCTGATTCGTGAGCGGGAGCTTTGTCGAGAAAGCGAAAGTGACTGGGCCGAACGCGGAAGGGAATACCGCATTTCATACGATGACGCAGCCTGCTGAATGTGGTTTTGTGACGCCGAAGATGAATTGCGGTGGTGTCTTCGCGACGTGGGGATCGTGAACCCGGCTCCGGAGAGGAGGGACGTTTCAGTAATGGGGTCGTGAGCAGAAGCCGAGGCTGACGCGGACGAAGCATTCGAGACAACAGACGCATTTTGAGCCGCTCGGAGAAGAGAGAGTTCACGAGTCAATCGATTCACCTAGACCCCAAACACAGTCAGTCTTGCGTGAGGATCAGAAGATCTGTTTTCACATACCACAGCCTCCTGTTCCTTCTCCAGCTCCATGTGCAGCTCAGCTGCCGTCAGCTGGCGCGGATGCCGTAAGGGACCAGGCCCAGAGCCAACGGAGAGGTCCCCTGATGAAGACAGAGGAGGTTGGGACTGCTTCGGCTGGCCGGCAGCGATCCGGGGCGAAGCGGCAGAGGAAGGCACATGAGAGTATGTCACGCTCGCACTACGACTGTGACGCCCCTGAGCATGGGGCTGGTTGATGGCACTCTGGTTCGACGGAAGAATATTAATTGACGACGGCGAAGGCGTCGAAGCGACCGGGAGCGGTGAGGGAGGCATCTGCTGGGAAGAGGGTCGACGCAACATGGCGGCTGAAGAATGTGGTGAACTGTGAACACTGGTGATGAAGGAATCGAGTTGAGATTCACGCGTGCTGCGGAAAGGATCTACAAGCAGTCCTCTAGCAGCGCTCTAGCAGCCTTCCGGCAGCCCTTTCAGGAAAGGGGGCTGTAGGCTGTGGGGGCACTGCCAGGCAAGGGTCCTGCGGGCGGTAATTGGCCAGGGGAGCAACCGGCCTGCCAGAATTGTAGGTACCTAATTGTATGTATGTACTCCGTAAATGATACCTATGTACCTAGGTAGGTAGGTACAGGTAGGTGGTATGTATGTAGGTACAAGTGTGTACGGAATAGGTACCTATGTACGGAGTACATATCGCAGATTCGCGCAGCTGGGAGAGCAAACAGACAAGCTCACATGATGAGACAGAGCAAACCAACGCGAGGACCTTATTGGTAATCGTGTGAGATGCTGATTCAGAGGAAGGCGAGGGATATGATAGGTAATCAGCGAAGGATACCTCGGATGTCGAGAGAATTTGAGACGGAAGGGTTGGCTAAACTAAACTCCTCTACCTAGACTCTACGGGGTAGTAGGTATGTAGATATTCTCCAGGTACTATCTGTGATCTGATCAGTGATGCGTCGTCGGCGCGTCGCCTAGAGCAACAAGCAACCTCAGCAGTCTGAGGTCTTCGATCCTTCCCCACCCAAACACCTTAGAGGCTTAGAGCTCATCAACCGGCAACGTCGTCATCTTGACGTCTAAAAGAATGGGGAACCCGGACCCGAACCCGGAATCCCGGTCCAGACAGGTTCCACTGATGACGGCATGGAACGGCGAAACGGGCCTGCCGCTCTCAAGTCTCAACACATACATACGGAGTAGGAACCCGGCCAAGTTATGTCGCTCTCTCAAAGCTTTATTTCTATCATCATATCATCTAACAAGAATTCTTGCACGAGGAACCTCACACGTTAAACATAATAACACACATCACACAACAAGACAAAACCCCAGTCATGGCTGAATCACCCCCTCCCGAGCGCCAAAGCGGCAAGCAGCTCCACGAGACCCCTGCCGGAGGCGATGGATTCGGCACCTCCAAGACAGGCAACAAGGGTGAAAAGAACGAGGCCGACCTCAAGGTATGCTAAGTACATATGTACATACTTTAATTAAGCCTGTTCCTTGTCCCTTCTAGGGGTCTTTTCGCAGGACCTTACTGCCTGCAAAATGAGGGGGCAATAGCTAATAGACTCGGGCGCGGCTTCGATAGGGTCTTGAATCGAATCCAAAGGGTCCATTGGACGAGGAGGCGAAGAAGAAGGTGGCGAAGGGGGATGGAAATAGCGTTGGTGCACAGGTACAGAAATGATGGGAAATGCCTTGATGTATGGAGAGGTAGGACATTGTGGTAGAGAAAAGCTTCCGAGTCGAATAAATCAAAGGGGGCAGATATGAATACAGAATGATGTTCTAGCTGAATGTCGAAATAAATGAAATGCACGCGATGGATGAGTGTACAGATATATCATATAGATGTCGGTATGAAGGGGTGATCACTACGGATATATTGCTATCACTGCATACACTACTGCATACAGGATCTCTCTGGCTGAGCAAATCGCTTTCGCTCGTATCGTACATACTACATGAGTGCATTCATTTCTCTCATTAGAGAAGCCTCGTCAACATGAGTCCGTGAAGCCCATCCATCGCCCAACCAGACCTGTGCGTGGTCATGAAAACAAAAAATGAGCAAATATTCGTCGTTATGCACACGAACCTAAGGTATTTTTCCTCCAAAAACGAATTTCAAGCAATTCTTAGGCCTTATTGTTAGATGCCGTCTAAAGCGATCATTTATTTCTCAGCGGTAACGGCAGGATTGCTTCCAGTAGCGCCACCACCGGCGCCGGCATCAGCACCGGCAGTTGTGCCGACGCCAACACCGCCGGAAGTGGTGCCTGATCCAGAGACAACGTGAGCGCCAGAGCTGGGCGTGGAACCCGCTGCAGTCGTGGTAGATGCCTTCTCCGTCGTCTCCTTGGTACCTTCCTTGACACCTTCCTTAGTACCTTCCTTTCCAAAGACTCTCTCTAGTCCGGAAGCCTTGTAGGCGCTGCCGCCATGCTCCTGCTCTTTCAAGTCGGCCAGACGGCGAGCCTCGGCATGAATATCTTGGACCTGGCGCGAGCTATCCGTGTAGAACTTGGCAATCTTCTTGCCGGTGGGGTGATTGGTCGCCTTTTCAAAGTATGAGTTGATGCCTGTGAGAAATGAGTTCGCACGCTGGGTGATGCCGTAGCTCTCGTCAGCCGCCTTGGCGCGATCGGTGGCATGGTACTTCTGGTCCAAGTTCTGAATGGTGGTGAGGAAGCGGTTCGAGACGTTGTGCTTGGTGTCGAGCTCGATGGCGCGCTTAATGGCGGCATCGCCCACAACGTAGCCGTGGGCAAGGTATTCGGCCAAGATGCGGGCACGCGGTTTCTCTTCCTGCGTAATGGCGTCGGAGTCGCGCTCGTCATTCTTGGCGTATTGGCTTCCGTCGTCGTCGCTGCTACCGTTCGCACTGGTGACAGTGATGTGGTTGGGTCCCAACTGGGTGTTGTTCAAGAGGAGAGCAGTCTTCATGGCCGTCTCCTTCTCAAAGGTGACATCTGCCGACTTGGTGTTTCCGTCAGGTGTGAGCTTGAAGTCGGCGATTTTGCCGCTGGGAAGGCATTTAGTGTTAGTGCTATGAATACGATGTACCGGAATGATCTTCGTTATCTATAGCTAGCAAGTTCAGGGGCTAATACGTACCAGAAGCTGAAGAAGTTCTTGACCTCATCATCGCTCGTCGCCGAAGCGATGTTCTTGACGTGGACGGTTGTGTTGGTAGCCATTGTTGGAGGCTTGTGACGCAGAAGAAGTGCTTGTGGTGAAATCGGATGCGAGGGCGCAGCTATTTCTGTAGAGTGAATTGGTTGGATGACTGTTTTGCTCAGAAGTTGAAAGCTGTGTTGCTTAATTAATGGAAGTTGGAAGCAGACTGGCGATATAAAAGGGAAGACAATCTCCCAACATCCAAGAGTGTGACAGCGGGGCAACACTGAACTGGCAAAAGGACAACGTCACCGAGGCAGCGGCGCGGGGGTGTGAGTGGCTGAGCAGACAGCCTGTTTGGCGTGGTGACGGGCCCGCATCGTCACAAGCAGCCTGTCAACGCGGAGAAAACGACACATGACATCATGTCTTGATCTGAAGCTTGCAGCAGGAAATTATTTGCAGAAGTGCAGACGAAAGCATGTGAAATACCTACAGTCTGACGCAAGCAACCACACAGCCACATGGCCAACAGTACATAGCCACACAGCCACATGGTTACACAGCCACGGCCCAACGATCCAGTTGACAACTTGTTGACGACTGACCGCCTTGATATTGTACAATGTTAGGTACCTAGCTAGCGACCGGCTTTGAACCCTGCTTGCACCTCCCCATGATGTCTAGCCAGCAACTCCGTCCCCCAGCCGTATCCGCAAAATCAGATCAAATGCAATGCGAAGGAAGGACTTTATTTCGATATTCACGACGAAGCCTTCACCGCATCCCAGCTTGCCGGCAAGTCCACCGCCTCGCCACCACGCAATATGTGCCGCGTCCCATCCGTCGCAAAGTTTAATGATTGATATCAAACGTAGATTTTAATATGACTACTCCGTGCTCTGTACTCTGTACACCGGTCCATTATTCAAATACCGAGTAGACCTTGTACCTAATTCAATCGCAGTTGGACACGGAGTCGCCAGAGTCATCTTGAGGCGCCCAAAACTCAAAAGCAGAATACAACTCGAAGCCCCGCTCAATCCACCGGTCAAACCGCGCCGTGGAACTACCTTGGGCCGTTGGATGATAGAATGACGGAGCGGTGACACAGATTGCAGTCTACCTACAACTTCTACCTACATACCTAGTCTCCTGTCGCCTTGCAAAGTCTTGTACATAGCTGCTTGCTTATCGTCGAGCTTACGAGGATTCCCGAGCTGCCTCTTTCTTTTTGAGGACCACTAAAATATACTCCCGAAGTTGGACACGTGGCATCAACGGTCATGCCACCATCACCATCAAGATTCAATTCCACGCATGAGGCTGATGGAAGTGCATGCGTGCACCGGAGTTGAATGTACACGGCGCAAAGTGTCATTTACTGACGAATCAGATCGAAGTACCTAGCTGATCCTTGACCCACTCACCGCCCGGTCCGACGCACGGCTCTGGCGTTTGTCGAAACGGCTGTAGGGTACCCCACAGAACAAGGGGAAGCTAACGGACGTCGACCTACCGCTGGAGCACAAACCTTGAATGAACGGGTCTGTGTGGTCGCGCGAACCAGAACATGAATGATCGATTCCATTTTCACAACGTCGTCGGCAATCACCGCATCTCGTCTGTTCTCCCAACGCAGATGTCCACCACTCACTGCGAATAGAAGTCGATTCTCTTCTCAACCATCAAACTAAGCCTCTGTTCTGTTCTTCTCGCGAGCCAGAAAACTTTCCAAGACACACTATTGTTTAATTTTAGTCGACGCTCTTGCAATTTCCCAGGACTGTACAGTGTAGGACTGTAGCCTCCTTTCCCCGCCACCTGCGACGTCGTCCTTGCTTGTCGATGGCAACAGTCGTTGCTTTTGTTTCGTTTCTTCCTCTTTTCCACCTTCCATAGCGGGGAATTCGCTTTCTCTCGTGAGCCGTCTATGGACTGACCGCCCTTGACGCTGAGAGAGAGGGGAAACATATTCACGAGCTGAGGTAAGAAGAGGTCGGTCTGATGTTCTTCATTTTGTGACGATATGGGGTATCCTGCCGCATGGAATAGTGCCCAGATCGAAATGATTGCATGTTTCTAAAGATACTTCATCTCTAGGTCCGTGTTCTTGTTCTCTTCTTTACCAGAACTACATGCGCATCTCGTTGTCGTAGGACGAAACGTGGCTTTAGCACGCAAGCGAAGCATCTATTTCCAAACTTGTTCTTCTCGGGGACTTCACCCACCGCTCGCGCAATCGAATTAGCACTCGCAACCGTTTTTTCTGCTCCGAACCCAAATCAGCGTACAAAACAATAAACAGAAAGAGGCAATGACTCTCTTCCCGAACACCCGCCTTCGTTATGATGAGGACAGGGTCTTGAATCTCATCTGGTTCGGCCTCGTAGGGCTGCAGGTCGTTATTGTGCTGAGCGTCTCGGCGCAGGCTGCTCGTCATTACCTGCAACGTAGACTACGGAAGCAGATGCTTCCTTAGCTGATAATGTCACCGACCGGCACATTACTCTACACGTTGAGGGCCACGTTTCCTTAAGAAGGCCACGTGGAAGAGGGCATGGCTTTGGCCGTCGACTTTCCACCGCGATACTTGAAAGAGATGTTTCTTCTACTGCTTTTCTTCTTCATGCTTTAGACCATTACTACCTCATTGCGTTGCCGGCCATTATTCCAGTTTTTCTATTACGTTACGCTTGTGGCATTTACGCGGGCGTTGGATGCATGTGCGTTGCATTTATGTTGCAGCGGTCCTTTCTTTATCTTTCATGAGTTGCACAGCGGAATGATTTCAGCATGCGCACACAATAGTTTTTCTAACCTTCCAGAATCTTATCAATCATGGTTTTCGAACTTGGTTCGACGTTTCAGGCGAAAAATTGAGCATGTCGCCTCTTGTTCCCACCACGTTTTGCCCTGTTTTGCCACGTTCATCAGTGATTCAGGAATCAGTACAGAGGGTCGATCCGCCCGCCCAAGGCTCAACCTGTAACCTGTGCGTACCGTTTCAACCGGCGTAGCCCGGGAGCCATGCGTTCTCGCATGTTCTTGCACTTCCTTGCTTCATTGCCACGCTCATGCGCCCCTGCCGTGAATGTCGCCATAGTCACGATGGTATGCCCGAGGACGTGCCAGCATAAACAGGGAAGCGCTCTACAGCTCGTCGAGTCCAGGCACATGAGACCAGATACACTGAATGCCAATATGTTCGGTCAGTCCGCCCACCTCCGATACACCGAGTTCTGAGAGTGGACAGACGGGCCACGACCCCCCGTTAATGGGATATTGAGTGTTCGCTGACGTTCGGTGGACGGAACACATGATACTACCCTATGGATAATGTTATGTCACAGCACGAAAACAGAGATGAGGCTTGAGTGCTATCTATTCTGGAATATCGACTACTCGTGGGTGCAACCTTTTGAAAAGGACACCCACTAGATATATCTAGTGGGTGACACAAGCCGAGGACTTTGACCTTAGTCGAAGACCAAAACAATAGATGCGAAAACTCCGGCTCTCACCAAATTTCGTCCATTTTCGGCGCCCATATACCGAGTCGCCGACATCGAAATCCACATCCCGCCTCTTTCGATTTGCCCCCTCGGCTTGTCGTGCCTGGGCCCTCATTATGTTCCTTTTTGCCACCTCCCAGGCCTCGTGAATTCGCTCCGCGTACGGGGTATGCTTGTGCTGTTTCTCAGGTCATGCGGCCTGACGATGACTCAAACTTCCTTGTGCAGGTTTTACCAATCGAAGCTTGTGAGGAACGCATAACCACCTATTCCGCCCAAAAGGTCAAGTGACTAAGTTGCACCTCTGCAACTTGATCGAGGCTATGTAGTGCATTGCCACTCTCTGACGGTACAGCTCGTGACAGTACTGAGGTCCCAAGGAGGCTCGCCATCGTTTTTCTTGACGACAACGGCCATGCGCTTGTCCATTGCAGCCTCCTTACAATCTCCTCTTCCACGTTCTCCTTCTTGGCCGTCCATTCAGTGCACAAGAGCCGCATGGCGTTGTCATCTGAAACGATGTCTGTTGTTGGCAGCAAGTACGCTGAATGGACGGCCAACAAAGAGAACGGAGAAGAGGGTGATAGCGAGGTGGCTGTAATGAATAACGCGCATGGCCGTTGTCGTCGAGAGGGACGATGGCGAGTCACGTGGCAGTTCACGTCACGACTTCAGCCCGTGAACATGTTGTTGTTGAGTAATAAAAAGGTACATACATACCTAGCTGCCCCGCCATTTCTACAACCAAAACAGATGTGCCTCGGTTTATCTCATATTTCGGCTTTGATGCAAACTCATGCAACCTACGGAGTATGTACCCACGTTTTTTTTTTCGCGAACCTAGGTGCATACCTTAGGTACCTGGTATCGCGATTCGCGTCTCGGCTCTCCCCCGCTTTCTTCTGGCGCCAACCTTGACACTTAGCAATTGCAATCGACTGCGACGTTAAATTGGCATCCGACGCGTCAGACGCTGATTATTCGTCAGAGATTGATTATTTGGCAGACGCTGATTATGTGCCAGACGCTGATTATGTGCCAGACGCTGATTATCCGTCAGACGCTGATGATTCGTCAGAAGCTCAATTATCAGCAGTCCAAAGATGGATCGATCCTGCCACCGGTCTACAGCATAACCTCGAGGAGCGAACTGTCGCTGCGGTGGAGTTGTATCGAGAAGGTTATTATCCGAGTATCACGAAGGCTGCGGCAGCCCTCGAAGTGCCATACCATCGCGCATATGGTCGCAGTAAGGGCCGGCGGCCTGTTTCCCATAACGGCGGCCAACGCGCAATCCTCACGTCCGCTGAAGATAGAGCGGTGCTGATTTGGGCCCATCGCCAGGTTATGTGCGGCCACCGCATAGAGATCCGCCGCTTTCGTCTCCAAATTAACGAGATACTCAGAGCTTCCGGCCGCAATAAGAAGGTCACGAGGCGCTGGGCTCGCCGTTACATGACTAGGCATACGCATATCTTTCACATGAAAAAAGACTCTACCCAGGAAGCGAGGAGGAAGGCCGTGGAAGACCGTGCTATCATCACCTCTTGGTTCGAGGCCTGGAGAAAATACCTCTACCTAAACAAGCCGCTGAAGAAAAATATCTGGAATTTCGATGAAACAGGCTTTACGGTGGGCTATCTAAAACGCGGCAGCTTAGTATGGACATTCAACGAGGTCGATAAACCAGTTATGTTTGATTCTCACGATCGAGTCTCTGTAACGTCTCTGCAGCCGGTCGAGCGATTCCTTGCTTTCTCATCCCCGGCGTGAATGTACCCGATTATCGACTTCGTTGAATGTCCATACTAAGCTGCCGCGTTTTAGATAGCCCACCATAAAGCCTGTTTCATCGAAATTCCAGATATATTTCTTCAGCGGCTTGTTTAGGTAGAGGTATTTTCTCCAGGCCTCGAACCAAGAGGTGATGATAGCACGGTCTTCCACGGCCTTCCTCCTCGTTTCCTGGGTAGAGGCTTTTTTCATGTGAAAGATATGCGTATGCCTACTCATGTCTCTCAGAAAGTATTTGCGGCTGTTAGTAGTTACTTTTGGTGGACGCTTCGTATACGTGTTAGCGGGCGCCGAGGGCTCTGTTGACAATGCAACACTTATGCGGATAGCCAGTACGAAGGACTTTGTGGTTCCCGAAGGCCGTTTTTTCATCCCTGGTACTGGCTTTGGGAATTCCCGTCGGGGCGTCCTGTGCCCGTACGCAAAGACCCGTTATCGTATACAGGACTACGCCAAGTTGGGCCTGCTACCGGATACTCTTGAGGAGGTATATAATGTCACACATTCCTCCATTCAGTTCACGGTTGAAAAGGCTTTCAGCATGATGAAAAAGCGGTGGGAAATTCTCAGCTCCAGTCCTCCAGAGTACAGTATTTTGGACCAATCACGTATTGTTTTTGCGACTACAGGACTTCACAAATTTATCCTCATGGACGGTCTTGAATCGGACGATTACACTGAACGGGAAGAAGAAGCTTTGTCAGCGTATGAGAAGTTTATCCGCACCAATTCTTTGACGATGGCCGATGAGGTGGTCGGCGAAAGGACTGCCGAGGACCTTCGTGATGAGATTGCGCAGGAATTATGGAATAATTACGCTGATCATTGGGCGAACTTTGTAATCCGGACATCATTTTGATGGTTAGAAAATGGCGATTCAGGTGCATGATGGAATTTGATCAAGTGGTAGCTCAGTACGGGCTGAAAGGTATCGGCCAAATGTACAGGAGTGCTGCAAAACCCAGGCGAGGATGAACAGGTACGCAGCAGTTTCTGCCTACGGTGACTTCATGCAGAAACGATGGCGTTGAAATCGGGATTGTAACACTCATCAATCATCACCTTCCGCCCGCGCCACCACGTTGGCTGTCTTGCCCACCTTTACGGTGTCACTGAAGAAGAACGAGATAGTTTGAATCATGTGGATTCAATATTGACAACAAGAAAGAAAAGACAGAGGAAAAATCAACAACTCCAATCGACTTCTTGAAATCCCTTCACTCCTCCTCTCCTCCATCAAGCTCAATCAATTCGTTACCCCTTCACATCTCTCCTTCGCTTTCATACATGAATCGAGCCATTTCGACTTCCTCGCCGCCAATTCTCCTCCGCCCTGAACACCTCTACTCGTCGACAAAAGAAACCATAGCACGGTCTTGGCCACTCGAGTCGCTTCGTCTCGCTATGTGGAATCTGTTCGTGCTTTATGGTTCCCGGAGTTTCGCGGCAAGGCGATCATCGTTCCGCTCAAACTACGCCTTGTCATTTTCTCGGTCCATCCGGGAACACCGTACCCAACCCCAATAAGCTGTGTGATAGCGTTGTCTCGACTGCGCCTTCTCGAGAGCGGATCTCTCGTCGCAAAGGTCGCAGGAGGTGAGCCAGGTCTGTTCGACGTTCTGGCAGAAGTCGCAAGTTGTTGCATAGGGTCGGCTAATGGCGATGACCGTGCTTGCTTGTTGACTAGAGAGCTGGTCCTGGAATTTGTCAATGTTGTCTCAAGCATCAGATTACCGCATGCCGGCTTTCCCGCTGATCATACAATGCCTGTGCGGCCTTGGGTGCGACATGATCACGTTCACGTTGCAGGCATTGTCTGCAGGGATTTGGGTAGGCCAAGCTACAACGGTGTGTCTATTCTGGCGGCCAGCCCATGAGTTCAAGGACTTTTAGTGAGTACTAGACAGTCAGGGCGGCCAAGCTTACATAACAGGTACCTTAAGTATGCCCGAGCTCAATCAACATCCGGCACCTTGACATTTTCCATGCCTAGTGACGGGTTCACCAGGGCTTCGTGCTGAGAAACAAAGATATCCGGCACCTCGAGCAATTCTTCGCCTCGTGACGGGTCGAGAGCTCTTTTAGCTTCTTGAAGGGACTCTTGAACCGCGATCCGCCCTCTGCGCAATATTTCTGCATCATATTTCTGGAAGGCTGTCGCAGGCAGCTCTATCCCGTTCTCCGCCCGGAGCATCGTTGCTACATAATTTTCTGCATCCATGAGGGCATGCTGCCAACCCTGGCCTCCATCTTGTGAGAAAACGGTTAGCTCAGATGCTCAGAACCATGAGCTCTCATCGCGTGGAGCCAAGTATACAAGATTGACGAGGAGCTGGAAAGTGTGCGCATACAGTGAAGCATCAGATGGGCAGCATCGCCGGCTAGTGTGACTCGGCCTCCGATGTTGTTCCATCGCTGGGGCATCCAGTAATACAGCTCGTTGATATGAACTCTACTGCCTGCCGGTGTCCAATCGATAGAAGACTGGAACACATCACGCAGCGGAGGCGTGCAGTCCTTGATGTATTCGAGAGCATTTCTTCCACCGAGGTTTACCAATACACCCCGACATAGCTTGGTCCAGAACGTGGTCCAGGTGGACACATCTTTTGGATCGTCGACCGACATGACTATGTATCCGCATGGAATTGTATGAGAATGATGAGCTTGAGTCCTTGACCATGTTCACTTCGTCTGGGAAGCGATTGGGGAGGGGGCCGAGAGGGGAGGAGAAGGGGATGGAGACCTACCACCGATCGTGCCGACTACCTTCATTCCCACCATGATGGATGCCACAGGACCGGCCTCCAAGATTGCCTCGGTTTTGCTGGCGTCAGAATATTTGGTGATGCCCGTCGCAAGGAGATATCCCGACGGGCATAAACGGGGTATTTTGAATCCCATGAGCAACCGTCGTATTCTGGACAACCAGCCATCTGCGCCAAGAATATAATCGGCGTCGTACACTTCACCGTTTCTAAAGGACAAGCGTACGCCATCCGGCACGGATATGAGATCATCCACAGTCTTACCCCATCTGACGTCCAAGTCTTGAACCAGTATTCGACGGAGTCTCTGACGAGTCACTAATCGAACCTCGAATGTTGGCTTTCGAAAGAGCAAATCACCCGTCAGGCCATTGTAAACCGGTATGTCCTTCAAAACTCCGGTCTGATGTACGCCGGTGTTGCAGACGACGTCTTGGAATGCCTCCAGGATATTAGCGGGAACCAGTCTTCGGAGAGCATCTTTATCCCAGGGGATCATCATCGTCCAGTCGCGATGTACATCCTCAACGCTAGCTGCCTGTTCAAAGACGATCACATCGAACCCATTCTACTAGTTTTGGTTTCATTGTTTTGGTAAGCAAATTTATCTCCAATGCGAGTCTTTCTAGTCGACAGACGACCGGGAACCGCCGGCGGGGTTCACGGTATCTCACCTTTTTCAGGCCTTGAGCAGCGAGAAGGCCGGCCAGCCCTGCTCCAACAACCGCGATATTTGTACAATGACATAACTTGAAAATAGGATCCTCCATGACTGTACAGCGTCTGTGAATATCTCAGTCGACTCTTCTTTATAGTTTGTGTCCTTCCGGGATGAACTTGTGCTACGCGATGCTCAGAAATGCTTCACATGTACGTAGCCAAGCGGGATCTGTATCCGTCGTTCGCCCATGTCCAGGACGAAGGATGTATCGTGAAAGTTGACTCATTCTGTTCCGGAAATTTGGAACAATGCGAAATCTGAAAATGGCCGCCGTCTTGTTCCTGCCTTGCCTAGAGTTGCAATTGCAGCGTCACCACGGGCTGCAGGAAAGCGTAGTCGAAGGTGAAAAACTGCCAATAATCCACCGACCATCTCCACCATGTGCTGGGAGGTACCTACTGGGATCCGTCGAGTGCCTTATTAGACAATAAGGCCACCTCGCCCAACGAACGTAGCTCCCACTGCATAGTGAGTATTATCAAAACATAGTTGCTGCAAAATAGCGCGGAAATCGTGAGAGCCGCGGCAAGTCATCAACGATCAGTGGACCAATACGCGCCGATTCACGCCAAGACGTACCAATACACCCCGATACCATACCCATACCCATATCTAGGTACAATATATCGCTGGTTGAATGACCTTCTTCTTCGATGTCTAAATATACTCGTACGCCGAAATGGGCCATCCTGTCATCTGGGCCAACCCCAACCCAATGACGTGGCTAATGCAAGCTGCGGCCTCACAATCATATTGAAGTCGCTTTTCCTCGCGAAGAGAGAACAAAGCCCACGAGACATTATGTTACCCAATGAGTTCACGAGGAAGCTGATTCAGACTGGTTCCAGACTCAAAGTACACTTATGTCACATGTGAAATCTCTATTCATGCAACAGGGTAATCAACAAGAAGCTTAAGATTAGCTTAAGATTTCAAACCATGCCCATTGCCCACGGAACAATATATGCAAGAGCCCCAGATGTAACGTTACAACTGGGCGCGCGACTCGGCCAACACGCAGAAGAAATAGAAGCAACAAACGAGACAAAGAAAAACAAAAATTAGTTAGTAGAACAAGTCACTCACTGGACTCGTATTGGACCGTGGAAAATTCCACTCTTCATCAGTTGAAGAATGATCGACAAAAGCCTCCGTATTCAACTTCATGTCACAGCCTAGGCAGCTTCATGCTATACCTCCGCCGCGAATGAGTCTCGCCACAAGAACATACACAAAGATGAGCGCTCCCGCCACAAGGACTTTGTTTTGGAAGATCCAGCCGCGCCCAGCGTCTCGTTGCTGGACCACCGCATCGACCACAGCCTGTGCCTGGTGACCACTTGCGCCCGCAATGCCGAGCTGTGGTCCGCACGACGCACCATTGTCGCCATCTAGACGACTCCCCGTCGCGGTATCGACCTTGTGCTTCTTCATCCATTCCCAGTTCTCGACATCGACATCTGGCCACTCGGCGCGGAATTTGGCACCTCCATCGCCGGCCTTGACATTGCCCTTTTGGGCGGGAGTCGCCCTGGCGTGTGAGCCACCACCTGTCGAGTTCCACCAGCGGCTGCGCGCTGCTAGATACTTCTTCTCAGCCTGCGTCGTCGACACGGAACCGGTAGTCATTTCGTCGCTCGTCATGAAGGAGAGAAGACCGATGAGGATTGTCGATACCTCCCAAGCGGGGTTGAAGGACTTGGGATGGAAGTCGGATATCGAGAGACAGAGTCGCGTCGATGGTTGGAATCGTCCGGACGGTGTGTGCATTCGAATCGCGGGCGGCGCGAAGGGGTAGTTTGGAGGGAAGATGAGCGTGCCCCAGTACTGGCCGCCATGGTATGGCGTGTCCTCAGGACCCGTGATGATGTAGTGCCATCTAATTGATTTAAGAGACCATTCTGTCAGCCAAAAAACGGCGCGCGACGGGAAGAGAATTGAAGTTCATCTCGGGATTGGTCTTACTCCAGAATATTGGATTCCGAGGGATGCGCTGTGATGTAGGGAGGCGGAGTCTCGGAGATGGTCTTGAACTCGCGGGTCAACTATGTTTTTTGCCATGTGATTAGTAAGATCCCTCGTTATCGTGAACAACACCCCCTAAAGTGACCGCAACTACCTACCCGCTTGTGCGCTGCCTTGCTGGCCATGAAGTCTGCTGGCTTGGTAGGTTATCGAATAGGGCGGTCCGCGGATGGTCAACGTTTGTCGTCGCTCGGAACGTCGAGGCCGATCCGGATACGTCACCCAAAAGGTAGGGCAAGCCGGACAGGGAGGGAAAAGGAAGATGGCTCGCCTGATGCGGCCTGTTGCGGCTATTACGTCGCGGCTGTATTGGCGGCCCGGGCTTGCGGATCTGTGAGGCAGACGATGAGACGATCGATTCGTAAATGACCACGACGAAAGAAATGGGGGACCGAGCTCGTGTTATTTCCAAATCGCAAAGAGGTTAACGAGGAAGTTAAGAGCATACGACGCAAAGATTTAGTCTGGCGATTCGGGTTGTTCGTCGTCAAAAGACGCCTAAGCCGGACTCGTCCGGGAGGGACGGATGGCAGAACTGCCATGACGCCACCGGAGGCCAGCGCCACATGTGACATGAGCCACAAGTCCGGTTGCTGCTTTTGGAAGGGGAATGAGGTACGTGGCGCAGCTGGAGCTCAACACCACCAGAATGCCTTCTGATCTTGGCGAAGGGGGTTCAAAGTCCGTTTGCATGCAAAGAAAAAAGCATTGCGTCAGTCACGCCTTTAGATCTTGACTATGGCGTCGAATTCGAGCGCGTCCGGGAAGCAAGTAAGCTTCTTCTTCTTTACACATCCATCTTTTTTTATCTTTGTCTCCTTCCAAATAGCCAGCGGTCGCGATGACGAGCTAACCACCGGATAGCAGCATGACTTGATCGACAAGCTTCAATCGAGCAGTGACCAAGTGCTCGATGCTGCAAGGGCGTCACCCGCGTTCCAGGATGCCGAGCACGAGGCCAAGGAAAGGAGGATCGCTCAAATGGTACAGTAGTCACAGAAGGACATGCTCAATCCCGCCCCGCGCAAAGTCGTATGCCTTGCTGACTATATTTTGGACCCCCAGATGGCAGATCAAATGTCCATGCCGATGACGGTCAACGAAATATCCGTTCACGGCGCCAAGAACATACGCAGGGGTTTTCTCGATCCCATCTTCTCGCCTCTACTCAGCGGTAGTCCGAATGCTCCTCAGACGGTCGGGGACGTGATGGGGAAGCTACAGATCGCGAGCGGGAAACTCTCGGGATTGCGTATGTAGAAACGCGTTTTCCTCGCGAAAAGACGGTGTTATTGAACATGGCTAGAGTTAAATGGTTAACATTCTCATCTTCGACGCAGAAATATTACGCGCGCCTCCCGAGGTGTACCTATCACAAGCCAGCCAGGTCGACCCGTCAACGAGCCCCAGCGATATCAACGTCTCCATCGGACTGAAAGAACTACCGCGATTCAAGCTACAGACCGGCACCGATGTGGGCAACGGCGAAGGGTCCGCCTACGGCTCTCTACTATGGAGGAACATGTTTGGCGGTGCCGAAATGCTCACCCTGAATGCCAAGGCCGGGACAAGGACGCGATCGGCGTACAGCGCCAACTTGAGCGCCCCGGTGCTTAGTGATCCAGATATGCGAATCTCGCTAGAGGGACTGGCTTCGGCAGCGGAAAAACCCTGGGCTTCGCACGAAGAGGTTGTCAAGGGCGGTTCGTTACGTTTCTCTTGGATGACGCCCCAGAGAGATACGCAGGCGATCGAATACCTGGGCGCATGGCGCCAAATTACTGGCTTGGGGCAAATTGCCAGTCCAACTGTGCGTCAAGATGCTGGTGATAGCATCAAGAGCGCTCTCAAGTACACTTTCTACAGAGATCGGCGAGATAACCCGCAACTGCCCCAGTCAGGCTACATGATGCGCTCGGTCTGGGAACTCGCAGGCGCAGGCATCCTTGGCGGCGACGTATCCTTCTCCAAGAGTGAGGTTGAGATGAGTGGTGCGGTTCCGCTTCCTCTGCCTGGCTCTTCGCCAGAGCGCTCCGGCGCATCCATAGGAGCGGGTTTGAGGATGGGCATGCTTTATCCGCTGCCTCTTTCTTTTGGGTCTGGAAGTTATGCCCTGTCCAGCCGCCTCAACGATCGGTTCCAGCTCGGGGGACCTACCGACGTTCGCGGCTTCAAGCTCGGCGGGCTGGGACCCCATGATGGCCAGGACGCGGTCGGGGGTGATTTATTTGCCGCTGGTAGTGTCAACATGCTCCTGCCCCTACCCTACAAGGGCGCAGAGTCTGGACTGCGGTTCCAACTATTTGCCAATGGCGGCCGACTTGTCGCTCTCAAGAACAGCAGCAGCAGCAGCAAGGAAGCCGGTTCGCCGCGGCTGAGTGCTGGGGCTGTCAGGAGCGGAATGCTGAACGCTGTCGGCGACCTTCTGACCGGAACGCCCAGTATGGCTGCCGGCTTCGGGCTAGTCTACGCGCATCCTGTGGCCCGTTTCGAGCTCAATTTTAGCTTGCCTTTGATTCTGCGACATGGTGAGATTGGGACCAAGGGCCTCCAGATGGGTGTTGGTATAAATTTCTTGTGATTGCAGTGACTGAGGAACACAAGAAATAAGGGCAAGATTTAATGAGGATTTAGAGCAAATAAACAAGAGAGCTTTTGCGCTAGGCGACATGTCTTCATCGCACATGGGAATTTGTAGGAATCTACGCGGTGCCGCCACGTGTGTCTGTCGCCCTGTTTCATCGACAACATAATAAAACATGAGTGAAGCTGGCTTGGCAGAGATGCAGGATCCTCTGAAGGATCAACGGGGCTTCCAGTGAGGCGTCTCTTGTTGTCTGAGGAAACATGTGCTCTTTCTAGAAACAACGCATATACATGCACAGGTACGCATCCGTGACGTATGGTCCAATCAGACGTACGGGATGATAATCGGTGACAAATCGGGGATATACATGTCGCAACTTCTGTAACTTTTGTGATGATTACCTAGTTCCAGTAGATGAGTACCATTCTGACTACAATGGCATGTGCGTGTGAATGATTTGCCTAGGTTGGTCCCTTGAGGTAGTACGTATAATCAACCTGAGTCTTGCACACCGCATCATCTAACGGCTGTAATCGCACGAATGAGTGGCGCCATGACACCTTACCGTTTGAACTTGTACAAATATGATATATGTATGTAGTCGGGATGAGTCAGAGACTAGTCAGGGTCTCGAGTTCCGACTTCCGAGTTCCGACTCCCCACGAGTGTGTAGAATATGTACATGTTTCACGGCATGCACAATGGGGATTCCTCCCTACTCATTAAGGTTCATCGTAGTCTTCCCTACATGATTAGTCGCAAGATTTTAGAACGTATATGTGAGGTCCATCAGCACAACACGTTGAGGCGCATGAAGCTCATAGATATTTCCCTATTTGCGGCCAAGTGGCAAGGGAAGCACGAAGCTGGTTCCGTGGTTTTGTCAGGCCTTGAAAATTCAGAGAGAGGGAATGAACAAGTCTGGGAACAGTAATGCAGCATGATGGAGGCGATTCAACAGAAACGGAGGCCGCATCGGGATGTCCCTTCTTGGCGCCGCCGCGAAGAACATCTCCTTACCTGGGTAATAATGTACAATTTGGTTGGCGGACCGAATTTTTATTATTATTAGTCTTGTTGATCTGGCCCGAAGTCTGTGGCCTTAAATCAATCTTAGGTGGTTGCGTCTTTGCTTTGGTGTGTGTGACCTGTAAGAACTACATACATACTCGGTAAGAAGAAGACTTAGGTTAGGTACCTAATTCATACCGTACAATAAATGCGAAGTACTTAAACGCCACCCCCTTTTTAAAACCTGTTTGTTGCGACAAAGCCGAGAAATTAGGAGTCAGGAATGCATGGACCAACGGGGGTCACTCGCTTGAGATACCTAGGTAGGTATTCGGGCTCTTGGAGCACTCCGACCCCGTTCGCCCCGTTCGCCCACACACTGCCACCGCCACCACCACCGCATTATAAGACAAAGCCAAAAGTCGAGCAGGTGTCTTATTACTGCCATGCGGCGCGCTGTAGCCTGTGGCAGACCCTCGTGGGTTGACGGAGACATAAAACTGTATGCATGTACATATTGCTGACTCCTGAGTACGAATACTGGAATACGTAGCCTCGAGTATCACAAGTACGATAGCGCGGCTTCTGCAGCGCCAGTCCGGGGAACACAGAAGAGTCAAGAGCCCGGGAAGCACAGACATGGTCGTTTCGTAGCCCGCGATTCCATGATCTGGGTGACACAAAGTCGGCCGCGGCGCCGTTGGCTTTTATTTATGGAGAGACGATCGCGTCTTGTATCGTGGACTGCATCTGGCCGTCAACATGGAGCAATGTGTGTGTCAAAAAGAGCGCCGGCGGCAAGTTGGAAACTCAGGCTGGCGCTATTAACGCTAGATGGATCCACTATGACCCATCACACCTGCGTCCATCTGCGACGCGGCCGCCCGTCTCTGCCGTCTTATTGTCCCGAGCGAAGGTGAGATGAGGAGCAGCAGCAGATCTGACGTAGATGTCGGGGTCTTGCACCACTCCGACGCCACTATCATCCATCCGTACCCTACCCTTTTTTTTCTTTGGCAATTTTGCCTGCCCGTCCCGACTTGCTGCTTACCAAATATGTACATATATGTACATACCTAGGTATGTAGTCGGGTTCGTATAGGGGGACCCCCCTTTGCCTAGTACAACTGTAAGCAAGTGCCCGTCATTCTTTCCCAGCTGGCTGGTGCATTGTTGTTGTTTCTATTTTGTATATGTAATGTCAATGACCCGCTCCTTCCTACCGCTTCGCTGTATTTGCACGCCTTTTGGAAAGCAAAATTGTCCGGGTTGCCTAGCGTATCGACGTCGAGATTCGAGCTCGTCTCCGCCGTCACCTTGCAACCGAGCTTGCATCTGGCTCAAATCCCCGTCTGCCTCGTCGCCATGTATGGCTTCAATGCAAACTACGACTCCTCGGCCAAAAGCCGGGGCGTCCCGCAGGCTGACGGTCGTTTGACACGCAGAGCTGATCAAGATTTCGACAATGTGGCCAACAACAACGACCGGACAAAGACGGAGGATACATCAGTGACCGAGGGACGCCATGAAGAAAACGCGACATCTCCTTCCGATTCCCTCGATAAGCTCAACAAGCTCGACGACAGCTCTGTTGCGTCGGAAATGCACCGCCGCTCGTCCGCTGTACAGGCTTTGGCTCGATCTTATTCACGCACCTCGGCTGCTGGCGGCGACGGCAGTGCTGGAGGCATAAATCCATACTTTGCTGACAAGGATTCCTGTCTGAATCCAAACTCGCCCAGCTTCAGTGGCCGTGAATGGTCCAAGGCCATGGTTGAGCTGATAAAACAAGACGGCGCGTCGTTTCGATCATCCGGCGTCTGCTTTCAGAACCTCAACGTCCACGGTTTTGGCGCCGCCACCGACTTTCAGAAAGATGTCGCCAATGTCTGGTCTTCCTTAGCAGGCTCTGCTCGTCAGCTTATGGGCAGAGGCAAGAAGCGCATCGATATCCTGCGCAACTTTGATGGCTTGGTCTGCAAGGGCGAGATGTTAGTCGTGCTTGGCCCACCAGGTTCTGGCTGTTCCACATTTCTCAAGACGATTGCCGGCGAGATGAACGGCATTTATACCGGAGATGGCTCTTATTTCAACTACAAAGGTGAGCAAGATGGAGAAAGAGACAAAGATAAAGAGCAAACGCTTCTTCAAGCCTGTGTTCGATCGTCAAGGTGACCGGGGTCTGTCTGCGTTGTGGACGGAATTTGCCGCAAGTCGCGTGCCCCTCTCGCAATCGCCCGGATCTGCGTTCCATGTCACCCTCTCTGGAGTCTGAACCATGAACCACCCCGCAAGAAGAAACGCGGGGCCCGCGGAAGTTGCCGCTCCCCATAATCCTCCTTGCCTTTGCATCACCCATTGCTTTCAAGCATCGAGTACCTATGCATGTGATTATAGTGAATCGCGTTGGAAACCTGAATCGCAGCTGACCATGACTTCAAAAAATAGGTGTCTCTGCTCAGGAGATGCACACCAGACATCGTGGTGAAGCCATCTACACAGCCGAAGTGGATACGCATTTTCCTCAATTGTCTGTTGGCGACACCCTCACCTTCGCTGCGCGAGCTCGTCAGCCACGCGACCTTCCCAAAGGGCTTGACAGACATGGCTTCGCTAATCACCTGCGCGATGTCGTCATGGCAATGTTTGGCATTTCACACACCGTCAACACTCGTGTCGGCAACGAATACGTCCGCGGCGTGTCTGGTGGCGAGCGGAAGAGAGTCACCATCTCAGAGGCTGCGCTTTCCGGCGCGCCCCTGCAGTGCTGGGACAACTCAACGCGAGGTCTCGACTCGGCCAATGCTATTGAGTTTTGCCGCACTCTTCGCCTTCAAACCGAGTTATTCGAAAGCACTGCTTGCGTTTCCATCTACCAGGCCCCTCAAAGCGCCTATGACTTATTTGACAAGGCGGTCGTCTTGTTCGAAGGTCGACAAATCTTCTTTGGGCGTGCCGACGAAGCCAAGCAATACTTTATTAACTTGGGCTTCGACTGTCCTGCTCGTCAGACTACCCCCGATTTCCTTACCTCCATGACCTCGTCAATTGAGCGAGTGGTGCGCCCAGGGTTTGAAGGGAGAGCACCACGGACACCGGATGAGTTCGCCACTGCATGGAAGAATAGCGCCGAGTACAAGGCTTTGCAGGCCGAGATCGAGGCCTACAAGGAAATGCATCCCGTAGGTGGACCAGACGCCGACGCCTTTCGTGAATCTAGGCGCGCTCAGCAGGCCAAGGGACAGCGGAAAAAGTCCCCGTTTACCTTATCGTACTCCCAACAGATTGAGCTATGTCTGTGGCGTGGCTGGAAGCGATTGTCTGGAGATCCGAGTTTGACTGTCGGCTCCCTCATTGGTAATGTCGTCATGGCTCTCATCATTGGTAGTGTCTTCTATAATCTGGACGAGACGTCATCCAGCTTCTTCCAACGTGGCGCTTTGATTTTCTTTGCTTGTTTGATGAACGCCTTTTCATCTGCACTCGAGGTATGCACGTGATCCATATCTTTCGTCCTCCCCGAGGCTGCGATAGCAGGCCGTCTACTAAACAACAAGGGCGGCAAAAGAGCTAGGAGCTGTTTGGGCTAACCCAGTTGCAAAATTATAGATTCTGACGCTATATTCGCAACGTCCCATCGTGGAGAAGCATGCTCGATATGCACTTTACCATCCATCGGCTGAAGCAATCTCTTCCATGCTGTGCGATGTCCCGTATAAGATTGCCAATGCCATACTGTTTAATCTTACTCTTTACTTCATGACAAACCTTCGAAGAGAAGTGGGCGCGTTCTTCTTTTTCCTGCTCATCAGCTTCTCGACTGTCTTGGTCATGTCCATGATCTTTAGATTCATTGGCTCCGCGTCTCGGACACTGTTCCAAGCCCTCGTACCGGCGTCCCTTTTGATCCTCGACCTCGTCATCTTCACTGGATTTGTCCTGCCAAAACGGTACATGCTCGGATGGTGCAGATGGCTGAGCTACATTGACCCGCTCGGCTACGCTTTCGAGTCCCTCATGGTGAACGAGTTTCATAATCGCCAGTTCACATGCACCCAGAACGTTCCGACGAATAAAGGCCCAGGGTCCAGCGTCATCTCTGCGCTTCAAAAGTACGCGAATGTGAATCCCGAAAATCAGGTTTGCTCCGCGGTTGGTTCTATTCCAGGAGAAAACTTTGTGGATGGCGACAGATACACGAGAACCCAATTTGGCTACGAATGGAGTCATAGGTGGCGCAACTTAGGCATTGTTATGGCATTCGTCTTCTTCTTTCTCGCGCTTTACATGATCGCTGCCGAGCTGGTCTCCGAAAAGAAATCCAAAGGTGAGGTCTTGGTATATCGCAAAGGCCACAAGCCCCTCGCTGTGGAAGAGGCCGAGAAACGACGCAAAGATCCTGAAGCCGCAATGGCCAATGTGAGTTCCATTGTCAGTTCTGACCAGAGCCACGGGCAAGGAAAGGAAGCCGGTATGCTTCAAAAGCAAACATCTGTTTTTCAATGGCGCAACGTGTGCTACGAGGTCAAGATCAAGTCTGAGACGCGAAAAATTCTTCGTGATGTCGATGGTTGGGTCAAGCCTGGCACGTTGACCGCGCTTATGGGAGTGTCTGGAGCAGGAAAGACGACTCTTCTGGATTGCTTGGCTGATCGAACGTCGACGGGTGTCATCACGGGTGAGATGTTTGTTGACGGACGCCCTCGAGACATGTCTTTCCAGCGCAAGACAGGCTATGTGCAGCAACAAGACTTGCATTTGCAGACAACCACTGTTCGCGAGGCTTTGAACTTCAGTGCCATTCTTCGCCAGCCCGCCCACGTTTCCAATGAAGAGAAGCTGGCATACGTTGACGAGGTGATCAAGCTGCTCGACATGACCGAGTACGCTGATGCCGTTGTCGGCGTTCCCGGTGAAGGCCTCAATGTCGAGCAGCGTAAGCGTCTCACCATTGGCGTCGAGCTTGCTGCTAAGCCCCCTCTGCTGTTGTTTGTTGATGAGCCTACCTCTGGCTTGGATTCGCAAACATCGTGGGCCATTCTTGACTTGCTGGAAAAGCTCACCAAGGCTGGCCAGGCGATTCTATGTACTATTCATCAGCCATCTGCTATGTTGTTCCAGCGATTTGACCGACTCCTCTTCTTGGCCAAGGGTGGCAAGACGATGTACTTTGGTGACATTGGACAGAATTCCAGGACGTTAATCAACTACTTTGAGAGAAACGGCGGGCACCGCTGTCCAGAAGCTGCCAATCCGGCCGAGTGGATGCTTGAAGTGATTGGAGCTGCCCCGGGAACAGCCACGGATGTCGACTGGTACCAGACTTGGCGCGACAGTCCCGAATACCAGAGCACACAGGAAGAACTCGAGTCGATGAAGCAGGGGCGACGAGAATCCGTGGCCTCGGCGCCTGTCGAGGAATTGCAAGACGGCGAGAATGGCTACCGTGAATTCGCAGCACCCTTTTCAGTCCAGCTCAAGCTCAACCTTCACCGTGTGTTCCAACAATACTGGAGAACGCCCGTCTACATTTACGCCAAGACTGCCCTCTGCACGCTTGTCGCGCTGTTCATCGGCTTCATCTTCTACAAGGCCCCCAACAGTCAGCAGGGACTGCAGAACCAAATGTTTGCCATTTTCCAGCTCCTCACCATCTTTGGTCAGATTGTACAGCAGTCCATGCCACAGTTCATCATACAGCGATCATTGTACGAGGCGCGCGAGCGACCCTCCAAGGTGTACTCGTGGAAGGTGTTTATGTTGTCCCAGATCATCGTCGAGCTGCCCTGGAATGCCTTGATGTCTGTCATCATGTACTTTTGCTGGTACTACCCCATTGGTCTCTATCGCAACGCCGTTCCCACAGATGCAGTTTCCGAGCGCGGAGTCCTCATGTTCCTCTTCTTGCTCTGGTTCATGATATTTACTGGCACCTTCTCGACCATGATTGTTGCCGGCTTCGAAACAGCCGAGGCAGGTGCCAATCTTGCCAATCTGATGTTCATGCTCTGCCTCATCTTTTGCGGCGTGCTCGCCACACCCGACAGCCTGCCACGCTTCTGGATTTTCATGTACCGCGTGTCGCCGTTCACGTACCTCGTGTCCGGCATGTTGACCACGGGTGTCGCCAACACCGACGTCGTCTGCGCCGACAATGAGTTCCTCAAGTTCAAGCCCCCCGGTAATCAGACGTGTCTGGAATACATGAAGGACTACATCGACGTGTTTGGGGGCAAGCTCGCTGACGAGTCGGACCGGTCCATGTGCCAATACTGCACCATTAGCGAAACGAACGCGTACCTTGCTGGCGTGAGCAGTTACTACAGCGACCGCTGGCGCAACTTTGGGATTCTTTGGGTCTATGTATTGCTCAACATAAGCGCGGCTATGTTTATATATTGGCTTGCGCGGGTGCCAAAGAATAAGTTGGGGGGGAAGAAGGCGAAAAATGAGTAGAGGTACGATGCATTTGTACTATTCATGATGACGCGTTTACCTTTCACTCTTTTTGCTTTTCTTTATTCTTTGTTTTTCTATGTTCTTTTCCTTTCTTACATCTTTTTCTAATGACTTTGCTTTGTTCGTGTCATGTATGAAACGACAACATGAGTTATGTATATATGCAAAACTGAAGGAACGTGTGGCGACGCGCAGAGAAGGCGTATATTCCATGTTTGCTTTTTAATTAGACTTGGTAATGCGATTATGATTTCGTAGTGTCGTCTATGATCTGGTCCCTCCTTTTGCGCCGCAGATATATCGTTTCAGCCTTGGCGCGGGATATGTACATAAGTAACAATGCTGCCACTGTTGGGATTGCATTGCAGATGCATCATGCCTGATTGTGGTCTGCAAACAAGTTGAGCGACATCAATTAGGCTGCAGCCAAAAAGACTGCGCACAAAAACGTTACACATGGCTCTTCCTTGAACCTTCTATACTGCCACATGTGTGTGACACGGCCATGACTTGAGACCCCTTCGTTGTTCTCTATTCTCTTGTCCAACTAACTACCTAATTCTAAAGTCTACATCTTCCCCTCTCCTTGAAATTGAAAAGTCCATCTCGCGGATTCACACCACCTAACGCAGCAATGCCCCAGTCTATATATACCTACCATACATGCCTTGCCTATTTTTTACAGCCCAATGTATCTAACCCATGTACGCCCATACCCAAATGCAATCCCTTCAAAAGGCCCCAAGGAACCAAGATTGATGAAACAGACATGCCAAAGACTCAGTGTCCTTCGCGTTGTGTGAGTTTGAACAAGCTTGTTTACCTCCTGTTATAGTTGAGGAATCGACTCTGCAAAAAGAGAAAAAAGTTAGTAATGCACGCACGCCAAAAAAAAAAAAAAAAAAAAAAAAAAAAAAAAAAAA
>SRQL01000348.1:0-28837 GCA_018360575.1 Claviceps sp. LM454 group G7
AAACACGAGCCGCGGAAGCACGGCTGTGACGTACCTCCTCATGCACTTTGCATCGCAACTCATCCACGCTTGCTTGTCCTGCATTCGTCATGCTTAGTTTCCGAATATCAAAAACGTTAGGCTTAGTACATACCCTTGGGCCCCAAGATCCACGCAATTCGCCATCCAGGAAGTCGGAAGCGCTTGGTCAGACCGTCAATGATCAAGACATCATCTTCGTCTACATCCTCCACATTCTCGGCTGCTGAGATGGAAGTACCGTCGCAGTTGCTCGTGTAGTTGTATCCGGAGTAGAACTCATCGCTGATCAGTGTAGCGCGGCCGCGGCAGATGTCCTGAATTTCAGCCAGCTCGGGATTGGCCACGACTCGGCCGGTAGGGTTTCGGGGATTTGACGTCAAGATGACAGATGTGCCACGGGAGATTTCCTCGGCAATCTTGTCGGGGTGAATATGGTAGCCATCTTCTTCGGACAGGGGGACAGGAATAGCAGCAAACTAAACATCGTTGTGTTAGCACCTCGGAAGAAAGAAGTACCGAAGTAGCGCACTTAAACAACACCACCGCGAGAAGGAATCAGGCGTGGAACCAACATTTTTGAACAGACTCAGCATCTCATTGTAAGCCGTGTAGTCGGGCAAGAAAAAACTCAGGTATGAATTGCCCAGCACAGCGGCGATTCGGATCAAGCCTGCGCGACCACCAGGGACAATGGCAACGTTTTCCCACGTGTACTGGCTATCCTTGCCCTTACGATGCATCTCGTTGTACAGCTTGGCGACGGCCTCTCGCAGCGGCTTGATACCGGCCGTGGGGGCATATTCTCGAGCAGCCATTGAAATGTCAATGGTTTCGGGACGCTTGAAGCAGCCGGCAATATCATCTTCCACCTCGGGAGCGCCCTGGCCCAGGTTGGCCCAAGATTCCTGGTCTTCAAAGAAGCCGAGCTCAGCCGCGCGCTCCGTACACCAAATGACACCGGTCGAGGCTCTGCTGGCATCGAGGCCCGCATGGGGGAGGTGGCCTTCGTGGGCGTTTCGGAACTGGCGATGGACCTTGGATTGAACCTCTGAGTCGCGTTAGCAAGGAGCGCACTGCAAAGTTCTTCCGTGATAATTTCATTATGCGGGATTGCCCAACATGCCCAGCCGTGGTGACAATGTGGGATGCGGGATCGACGGGTTGCGGTGCGGTGCGGGGGAGGGGTCGGACGGTGACGATCTGGTGAAGCTCACGCAACGCGCAAAACGACGTTAAAAAAAAGACGCTGCCGAGACCGAGACCAAGACCAGCACGACAGGAAAACGAAATTCCGCCAAACCCCTCTTGATGTAGACTGACGTAGTGTTGCGTCTAGACGTTGAAATCAAGGAACCAAAGACTTCAAAATTAAGCAAGCTTACCGTTTACACCAGGCTCGGCATTGCTAAACCGCCGAGCTCGCGGCTTAGGAGCGCCAGTGTGGCGATTGAAGGAGAATTTGCGACCACCAAACATGGCGATAGAGTGAGGTGACACGCGAGGTCACGAACTATAACGATACAGCTATAGTCTGTTCTGCAGACCAGATGAACCGAGCGATTTGCGGGGGAGCAGGCGAAGACGAAGGCGAGAGGGAAAGAAGACGAAGAAAACTGCCGCGAGAGAAGCGAAGATCTTATTCTGCGACCAAGTGGAGGAGAGCTCAGGCAATTAGTTATATGTGGCACACACCGTCCTTGACCTCTTGTTGTTATTTGCCTTGACACGATTTTTCTGGGGGGGAGGGGAGAGGGGAAGAGGCCGTAGAACGGATCCCGTGTCAACGCTCGAAGTGGGGATGAGGGGCCGATTCTGCTAGCCGGTGCCCGGTGGCCGTCACAGCAATTGATTTCGACGAGGATTGTCTTTTGAATTGTCTGTACTTTGTATTTTGTACTCCGTAAAGGGACCGGGAAATCGCCAATTGCGTCTGAACAAGGTCGTGCAAAGGGCTTCGGTGGCCGGGATGGTCATCAGAGACGAGGCAGTCGATTCGGTGAGGCACAAGACGGCAGAGGACGAAACAGTCTGGGTTGACTCTTGAGGCTAGGTAGGCCAATGGGCGAGGCTGCGTTGCGGAGCCCCGTCGCGTAATGCCGGGATCTGCGAAGAACGCATTTTCTCTCCTCAAAGTGAGAGAGGACCACAAGGCTGTGTTGGTGTGCGCGTTGAAATTGGCCTCATTGCCCGACGCGGTGCCAGAAAAGTTGTCAGGCACACGTGTCTGGTGTAATTTGTGCGTAGGCTTGTTGCGGTTCGACAGCTGTCTACTGTCTACTGCAGCTTCCGTCAGTGCAACGCCAGATCGGGAACTCGGCACGTCTTAATTTCGTCATGCTCAGCTACGACGGCCATCAATGTCTTTGATTCAATTGATGCAATACCTCGTGTACACCGCACACGGAGTACCTATTGTCATGTTCAAACAAATGTCGTCGCTCAGAAAGGCGGTGTCCATTAACCCCCTTCCCGCCCCTCGTTTACCCCAAGCTACCTACATGACCTGCAGTCCAAGTCCCGGCTATTTTGGGCTTTTCGTCGCATCAACGTAAGCCACTCCGCATTCCGCAATCCTCCGCTCCCTGTTGGCGCGCCTCCTCTTTCCCACAGGGTTTCATCCGCTTAACGGATGGAACGGTCCTGGGCAGTGGGCTCCTGGCAAGTCACCTCGCCTTCACCAAAAGTCCAGGTACATACGGTCACATGACCGTACGAGAGAAAACAGTCAGGTCGGAAACAAAGCGTATAAATATAATCGTATGCTTGAAGGTACGAGGGACGTGTGAGAGACTGAATGCGAAAATGCGGTTGCTGTAAGTGTTGGGACTTGGTCTGCGCGATTCGCCAGAGCGCGGATGTTGGCGCGCCATAGGAGTCTCTATAACGTCTTCACGGGCTATTTTTCCTACGGAGTCTTTGTACAACCTCGATTCTGAACATGCTGTTTCTGTGCTACCTTCGTCTTGGAATTGGCGCCACTGTGCCTGAGAGGCTGAGACTTGGCCGAAAACCACGTGGATCAAACTTCGTGCTTACAATGTCTCCAGCCCGGGTGCCGCCTCGCTTGACAAAAATACCACCAACCGCCAGATTGGCGCAACGACTTCACTTAAGTATTTGAGACACTTTTCTGCTAGAAACATGTGCTTGACTGGTACAGAATTTGAAGCCCGTAACTGCATGGCGCACACGAAGAAGGTGTAACTATTTACGCGACGCGACGAAGAATTGAGGAGGTCTTTCGTCGTCTTTTTGCGGCCCCGCTGTACCATCACGATTCATCAAGGTCTCTGAATTTCTGCTCAGTTCACTCCGTATGCTGCCCGGAGCTCTGCAGCCTCCCGAAACAAGTCACTGAGGACGTCTAACTATGTACATATGTACATACTCCGTAGGCTTGCACAACATCTTCAAAACATGACAAACCACAGTCGTGTCTCGGGTCGCTTCTCGCCAACTCCACTCGAGATATTCATCGCAAGTTCGCAACCTATCATAGGTGTGTACAGTACCTTACACACACGGTACGTACGGTACACGCCCCTGTCATCTTTCGTCCTAAAAACCACCCACGGGCCACTAATGACAATCGACAAGTCCAGCGCACATCCCCCCCAAAAACTAGAACCTTCCATCACAACGTCCACTCGCGCCTCCGACCAACACCTCTCCAGAACAAATTCCTCTTCAACAACCCTCCATAGCATGTTCATCTCCTCATAACATGTTCTCTCGCCTCCTCCTCCGATCCACGTCCCTCACTACGCGATTCCACCGCCGCGCCGCCATGTCCTCCTCACATCCTCATCCTCATCCTCCTCCCGCCGCCACTCGGGGATCACAATCAGACCCCAATGCACCCACTACCACACCCACCAACAGCACCAACAAGCCTGCGCTGCTTCCCTCGCCGTCCGACGGAGCAACTACCACCACACTCGACGTCTCGGGGGAGGGGTCAACCGTCAAACTAGATCATTTGGGGCCCCTGGTCGTGAACACCAACGGGACCATGAGCCGGATCGGCAATTGGGCGCAGATGTCGTCCATTGAGAAGGAGAATACGCTACGGCTCCTGGGGAAGCGGAATAAGCAGAGGCTGGAGGTGCTGAAGAAGAGGGCGGAGGAGGACTCAGGAGTAACGGGGTTATAATAACAGCAGCGGGTGAGTTACGGTGGCGTTGAAAGAGAGGCTTGTGATGCGTGTATTGTACCTTGTACAAGTTGCTAAAAAAAAGAAAGACCAAAGAGTAATTTAATGGATGATGATAAATTTCCCATGTAGAATGTGTATGACCACTAGTTACAACGTATCTGTGTTGAAGAGAATACGTGTATAATAGGATGTATATCTGTGCATGTATAGATGAAACAAAACAATTTTGTGAGGTTTAAAGCCCACCCACAACTGGAGCTGGAAACCCGGTATCGCTCTATGCCGCAGCTCGCTGCCACCGCCCCGTTGCCGTACAAGACGCAATATATTGGAGCGACAAAGAGACAAGTATTCAAAAAGAAACAACAAAAACAAAAAACCGCCTGCAACGCCTTGGTCTGTTAAAGACCTCCCCAGTATGACCATCATTCCACGCCTAGTCGCGTGTCTTTTACCTACATCTATCATCGCATCATGGTCACGTGTAAATCGCCTCTATGTTTTATGGTCGAGATGAGAGGGTGATGGACCAGCAGGTCTACGTCACCGGTCCTCCTGTGCAGACTCGTTGCGAGAAGATGAGTCAACCTTGGCGGCCTTTGTCTTCTCAGCAGCGTGCTTGGTGAAATCTTTCCACAGGACGGTAATGTCGTCGCTGCCCTCATTCTTTTCAACGAGCAGGTTCTTGAGCCACTTGTTCTCCGTCTCGAGCTGGGAGATTCGGTTCTCCAGGGCGTTGACCTTTTCGCTCATCTCCTTGGCCGACTTTTCCAGGGCTTGCTCGCGCTGCTTCTTCTTGATGCGGAAGCGGGCGCTGGCCGCTGTGTTCCGGCGACGCTTGTCCTCCTCGGCGGCGACACGGGACGTCTCCTCATAGTTCATGTGCTGCCCGACGGGGGTGGGGGCGGCGATGGCAGCACTGGGCATGATCTCGGAGTTGGTCTTGCTGGCGGCAACATTGCCTTGGCGGAACTGAGGCTGCTGATGCGGCATCTGCACGTGGCTGGGCTGGAGGTGTTGGAAACCCTGTTGGAACCCATTCATGGGCGGGGCGGCATAGGGTTCACTGAAATCCGTGAAGTTGAAGTCGCCTGTTGCGGAACATGCTGTTAGCCCGTGTTCACAGTATTACTTGGGAAAGGCATTTTCTCGGTTTGAGGCAATTTCCAATGAGGCTGAAAGCATATGAATGATGGTAGATAGGTAGGAGATAGGAAAACAGAGCGAAAATGATAACAACGAGGGGTAGTGATGCTGGCCGAAGTTGGCTGCTGGCCGTCTTGCGCAGGCCGATCACGAGGAATTGCGCGATCGCTGACCATTGAGATCGGCCGCTGGTCCAACCCGCCCCACTTCCCGGGAACTGCGTCTGGGGAAGAGCACAAGCGGCGATTGATACCACCAGGGTTTCAGAGCGCGTTGTTAAGGATAAATTGTGCACTCGTATGGTTTTTGCACGGCAGGGGACGCCTTGGAGACTCCAAAAAAGCGAGTGCAGACGATCTCTTCAAATTTCGCATCGTCGTGCAGGGCTCGCAGCCGAGGAACGGGAGGACAGCAACCAGAGACAAGTGCAGAACGGGGAGAGAGAAGAATGGGGGGAGTGGAAGAGAAGAAGTCGCCACTCACTTGGCATGAAATCAAGATTGGGCAAATCGCCAATGCTTGCCTGCGCGGGAGTCAAGTCTCCGGATGGCGTAGAGTTGTGCCGCGTGACGGTATCAACATCAATCTTGGCAGGCTGGGCCTGGAAGTCGGTGTTCTGACCAGAGTCAAAATCGAAGAATTGCGTGTTTGTGAAGAGAGCAAGATCATCCTCCATGTTGAAGCTATCCTCAGGAGCGGTAGCGGTGGTGTCGTGTGGGCTGATGGTGTTTAGGTCGCGGAGATATGCGGACACGTTGGGGCCGTGCCGCCCGTTGTATGTCGACATGATGGCGGGGTGAAGACTGGCAGTCAGTCGAGATGGCCGACAATTCGGGATGACTGAAGTTTTCGTCTCAGATGTTTCAAGTACTAGTCAGGATGGGGCGGCTTGGCTGCTCCGTGGTGATGGCAGTCGGCGCTTGCTTTTGTCGCCAGGTACGAAATTCTCTTTCTCCCGTGCCGAAGAAGTAAACGGCGACAGGGTCCAGATGATAGCAGGTCGAGCAATGTGCAGCAGTCGAGACGTGCCGCGAAGTCGTCGTGTATTCTGCGTTGACTCAATGCGTGGTTGCGAGTGTGATGAGGGCGTATTGTTCGTGGAGTGCAGGCAGAAGAGTAGGATGGCCGACGAGCGAGGTTTTGGCGGAGGGGGCGATGGGGTTGATGACGGGTGCAAGTTGGAGCGAAAGAGGCCGGGCCGATGGGGCCAAGTGGCCGGGTGCGGGTTTTTGCGCATGCAGCGCTTTTGTAATCAATTGTGCCGGTCGCGGCCACGTCGCGCTAACGATCATGGATTTTAGCCGTAGCCAGCAGCGAGCCAGCGGGGTACTGGGGTACATATGTAGGTGTTGATCTGATGATTAGAAATCGTGATTTGGTGACTGACAACTTACATACATATTTACCCATGTACATACTCCGTACAAGATTGAAGACGGTCTCGACTTTCGGATGTAGGTACATAATCCGTATGTACAATTAGCCGCGACTCGCGAGCCGCCAGCCCCGCGTGTCTTATCTTTGTGGCGACATCTCGATTCTCTGCCCTCGCCCTCGGTCACATGATAGGCCGCTAAACTTCCCGAGACGTTTCCGCGGTAAACTTACGCGAGGACTCGTGAATCATTGATTGGGTCTCAGCCTCTCTGTCCAGTGTCAGGGCCACGCCACCCTCTTCTTCAGACACTGTCAAGCTGACGACAAGCTGGTGGCATATGCTGAAGTGGTGGCTGCAGACAATTCACGACACCAGGAGACAAATATGCAGCTGCTTTGTTCTCTGCTTACCACCCAACTTCAGAAAGTTCGGCGTCATCGATGCGACACCCGAACACGGCGACAGACTACAGCGCCAGGGCCAGTTCGTGCTGATCAACTCTCCACAGATCAGAGGTATGTATGTAGGTGCTTTGCTCGCTCTACCGGCGTATATACGAAAGCTTGGCTGCACGACCGGCCGCCTGACGAGCTTGGCCAATGGACTTACACGGCGTTGTCGATCTTGAAGCGAGGAGCTTGTGAAAACATACATACCTATGTACCTAATGTAGTTGCGCAAGCAGGGAAGGAATCCGAACCAGGGCCTCGGTGCAGCATGCATGATGCTATGTATGATTCTTCTGTTCTCAAAACAGGAAAAAAAAAGCCAAGTTCAAGGGCAAAAGGAAGCTACGCAACTGGAACTGATCACGGCATCTCGACGAGTCCCCCGCGTGTACTCCGTAGACGACCATAGTGCACATCTTTCTTTCATGGCAGTCTTCCGGCACGTATTCGCCCGCCACGTCGTTCTCATGTCCGTAGTAATAAGGATCTATAGTTTTGTGACGTCCGACGATCTCGTTGCTGAGCCTGTCCAGCGGAGATCGTTGATGCTAAATACATATGTACATAGGTACCTTGTACACGCTGAGTGCTGGCGTGACGCTGGACATTCGGCGCGTCGTAGCCGTCTACGCCACTACGGTGTTTGTTGTTTTGTGGCGCAGCATCGCAAATCGCAACGTTCAACCTCCAACCTTCAATTCGACACGACAACGGCCCTTCAAGCCTCATCACCACAATCACCGCTTTGTTCTACTTCCAAATAGGAGCGATTGGATGAGCAATCGCGGTCATATAATGATCCTGCGCCGCTGATGCATCCATACTGAAGCAAACACCCACCGCGTCGCGCGTTGTCTGGCCTTCCGGTTTCGCCTGGCCATGTCCCGCCTCTCTATCGCGACCAAATCCCGACTACCGTCCTCCCTGCGCGTCGAGTCCTCCAACACAGCTGTCGTCAAGGCCATCAGCCGCCTATCGCGCGAGGCCCTCATCCTCCTCGCCCTTGACTGGCTAGACAGCCAGTCTCTAGCCTTTACAGCACCCTACTTGGCCCCGCCTAGGGCTGAGGACGAGGGCGACAACGCCGCCGCCGCCCCCGACGATGCGACGGACCTCTATCCGCCTTGCCAATCCCTCGAACAACTTCGCGAGCTATACACAGATCTGCAAGAGCAGAGAGGCTCTCGCCGCGATGTGGTCAGCCGGATCCTCGAAGGTGATTGGCGCCACGGCCTCACACTCTACCAGCTCGCCATGATCGACTTTACCTACCTGGACGAGCATCCAACATCGCAAAAATGGACCGCCTACAAGATCCAGCCCCTGATTCTCCCCGACAAGAACGCCCAAGACGACGTAATCCGGATAGATGAAAAGAGCCTCAACCTGCCGCGCTTCCATCCCTCAACCTTTCTGCAAAGCCTACAGGAGCAGGTCCTCCCCGACATCAAGGCGCACTATCATTTTTCACGGCCCAAGAAATTCCCCCTCCTGCTGCTCCGCATCTTCGCCATAGAATCTCCCTACAACACCAATTTAGCTCTCTCGGGGCTAAACGCTAGCGGCAACACCACTAACTTCAGTTCCTCGCGCACCATCTATCTCGCTTTCCCCAACGGGTCGCCGGCCCTATACATCACGAGAGCGCAGGCCACGGGGCCCATCAGCCACGGTGAATCCAAAAGCCTACATACTCTGATTGCAAATGGCGTGCCGCAGGCGCTCTCGAGGCCTCGTGAGCGATATACGCTCAAGCCTACGAGTCTGGTGAGCAGGAACCTCGAAGCCATTCTAGACAAGAGAGGTTCCGGGCGCAGCAACGCCGCCGGTGGAGGATGGAGCATCTACGCGAATGAAAAGGATAAAAAGTCCCCTCTGGACTCAGTCCTTCCTACGCCTCCGCTCTCGAGGGAGTCTTCTCTTGCGGACGGGGGGCCGAAACGCCAGCGACCGCTCTCGCAGCATCAGAGGGCGGCTAAACGCGCCAAGACGGTTGCCAAGGCCCGGTTTGGGGACTCGGCCATCATGACGGATGGGAAGGGAATTGAGAAATTGGATATTATTATGCAGGATCCGTATCCTCCGACTGGGGGCGTGTATCTGCAGGAATCTGAAGATGACGACGACCGTGCTAATGGGCGGACGGATCGGCGGAGGAGTAAGATGGATACTGCACTGCGGCAAGCTCTCGGGGATGGGAGAACAGCAGAGGACGAGGAGGAAGATGAGCGGGATTCGTCGCGGTGGTCGCCCCTCATACGCATTCATTTTCAGGGTCCGCATGTCTTTGCGGGGATACGGCAGCTTGTTGAGGCGGGGATCGTGGATGGCGAGCGGATGCCGGGGTGGATGACGGGGGAAGATGCTGTGACGACGGGTGTTGTCCGGAATGGGCTGATACGAGGGCACAAGGGCGCGGGGTTATGATGGATTTTGTCATGGTATATGGCGTTTGCATGGGGGTTTCTTCCCGGTCTGGTCTGGATAGGTGGCATATACATGCATATTTCTGGGGCTTCTTTTCATTTACTTTCCTCTTTTCCTTAGCACGGTTGCTGAGGTTTTCTGCATCCCCTTATACCCAGTCAGTGTCCCAGCAGCTTCTAAGAATATATATAATCATACATACAGTCATGTCGAGCAAGACTTGGTCGTGCATCTACGTTCATGATGCCCATCGGGACCAGCGTCTATTCTCACTCCGTCTAGTCTATAGTCTTGTCGAGACCAAATACCTCTATGCTATTTCTCCATGTAGCCTCACAGACCTGCTCCACGCTCACGCCCTTGAGAGCCGCTACAATAGTAGCCACCCGCTCAATCGTACACGGCTCGTTCCGCCCCTTCACCATGGCGCCCTCTTCCCATTTCTCCTTCTTGACAACCTTGAACCGCTCCTGTATCAGTGGCTCCTTTTTCTGGTTCTTCTTCTTCGCCGCCATCTTATTGCGCGCCTTCTTACCGTCCTCCTCTTCCACACGCAGGCCATCCACTCCTGTTGCGAGTTCAGTCGCAGCCCTGTCCTGCACCGCCATCTGCTGCTCCTCCTTCTTCTCCAGCAAATACTTGAACCCCTCGTGGCTAGGCCGAACCTCGCACCAGGGCCCATCCGTCTCCAGCATGATTCTATCCAGACGCACCGCCCGGACAACCTCGCAATTGTCCACCGTCTTGAAGCTACATCCATTAATCCCAATATACAGCCCCAGATCCATCAACTCGTTCAATTCATCCAACGTGCCCGTAAAGCTGTGCACCACTGCACCCCTTTCCAGCCTCTCGAGGTCCTTCCCAAACGCATCCTTTAGCAAGCGCACAAAGTCGACATGCGCGGCTCTCGAGTGCAAGAAAAGAGGTAGGGGCCGCTGCAGAGACGCCGCAAACTGTAGCTGTGCAGCAAAGGAGTGTCTCTGGATGACGGCGTTGCAGTAGTTGAGGCGGTCGTAGTCGAGGCCGAATTCGCCGAGAGCGACGAGACGGTGCGGCTCTGAGGGTGTGGATTGGGCTTCAGCGACGAGGGAGGTGAGTTGCTCGATGGCCTTTTCTGAGCTTTCGGGATCAGGGAGGTGGGATTCTGGCATGGGGGCGTAGGGATCTGCTTCGCAGGATGTAGTGTGTTCTAAGTTGCTGCTGTTGCTGTTGATGTCTGGGCTGCCGAAGATGGCGCTGCTGCAGGGGTGGATGCCTGCGGTGGCGTAGCATGTCCCAGCTGCGAGATGTGTCAGTCTTTTTGTTCCGATTCCCTCGTGTATTCGGAATGGGGGTTGAAAGGGGAGAATAGTACGGTACTCTTGACTCAGTTTGAGGGCGTCGTGAGAGCTTTTGATGTCGGAGCCCGTGATGATGAGCTTGGTGCAGCCTACCTGGCGGGCGCGGTCGACGACGCCGGCCAGATCATCTGGGTGTTTCTGGTGGCCATGATAGCAGCCTCGGAAGATGGGATCAGAGAGGTTGATACCGATCTGGTGTCTTGCGTTGTTAGTCAAGGTTCAGGGGGGTGAAGGAGGGATGGTCGGTATATCATAGACCACGGTGAGAGTGAGGAGAGAAGTTTGCCCATATAGAAGGAAGAGAGGTGTGGATTCATGAGGTGTCTTACATCTACATATCTCGGGGTATAAGTAGGACGATTGTCGGGCTGCGACGCTTGTGATGCCATGGCTGACATGTGTAGCAGAGGACGAATGAGGCGGGGTTTGGGCCAAGATGATTGAGACTGGAGGACTCTGGATGCTCTGGATATCATTTGATAGAGTACTCTTTTTCTGCTCAATTGTAGCATACACATTCATGAATGTAGCCCTGAGAATTCTGTGTGTCAATTAGCTATGCATGTCTGTTGCCAGCCAGGCTTGACGAGTTGAGATGAATCGACAGTGTCAAGTGTCATGTCAAGTGAGGCGGAAACGGTGCAGTCCGACGTGGCTCAAGAGTCAAGACTCGCACTGTACCTACCAATTCACGGTCACCTGACTCGGCGGTGCTTTCGTGGGTTGAAACTTGAGACAAGACAAACGCCAGTATAACTCAGCGCGACATCGACAGGACACATCCGACATTATTTAAGAACTTGGGAGCTAGACGTAGTAACTGCTTCAGCAAAAAAGGCGTCTTGTATCTCTCCTGCTCAGGTGTCATCGATCGCAAATCCGACAAGTCAAGGTTGCCGTGCTGGACTACAAGCCCTTTAGCAAAGCCCCCAACATGTCGCAGTGGTAGACTGGTAGTGACTTAAGACGGGTAAGGCTGTAGCTACCTGACAGGAACCATGGCCCAACATCGTTTAGGCATGAAGTCGTGCAAATTATTATGAGACGCAGGCTGCAGCTGGCCATCAAGTGTAGACGTCATGGTGGCCGCTGTATGGAGTAAATTACATGATTATGCACGAGTCTTACGGTGAACCCCGCGACGCGGGTGAAGCGCAAAAAAACGGCATCCCGACGCGTCGGCATCCGCCCCGCAGTGCTTCTTCCTGTCTTGGCCCCGAGTTCCCGACACGAGTTGCTGATCAATCATCAATCCATCCGACGGAATAAACAGGGCCGGGCGTGGGTCGCGTTTGAAGAAAACGGATCGAACGAAAGCATGAGACTGGCTGTGTTGAGGCCGGATTTGTCGCGCTAGCAACGGGCTTCACGCGTCGGAGGCGTTGCAGACCACGCGTTGCACTTAAGAAGGCTTTACTTGTTGTTGGGCCCACGCATCCTTTTCCCCCGACTCTTCCTTGACATATCATCTGCACACGAGACAAGGTTCTGCCGTCCTTTGACCATTATTCCAGCGTTTCTTGCTTGCTCTGACGGATCGTGACATCTTGCTTGATCTCCGGTAGACATTCGCAGGAGAGAGCTTTGCACGTCCCGCGTCCCCCATTTTCTCCTCTCTCGTCTTTTCACGTCTCCCCTCCTACAAGTTGCCCTCTGCGGGTTGCGCTGCGTTTCGTCACAATGTTTGTCAGAAAGCGAGGTAAGTCCCAGTGGTTTGGTTCGACGTTCCGTTGGCTTTCTTGCTAACTTCTCACGCCAGACGGTCGCCAAGAGCGCGTCCAATTTGACAAAATCACTGCTCGTGTCTCACGGCTGTGCTACGGTTTGGATGTTGACCATGTTGATCCTGTAGCTATTACCCAGAAGGTTATCTCGGGTGTATATGGTGGCGTCACCACAGTGCAGCTGGACGATCTCGTAAGCCCTTCTTCTTCCTCTTCGCTTTCTCTTGAATGGCGGCATATACAATTTGTACGTGCAGAGACTGACATTGACACCCGCCGAGCTAGGCCGCTGAAACCGCTGCGTACATGACCGTCACCCATCCCGATTATGCTATTCTGGCGGCCCGCATTGCAGTCTCCAACTTGCACAAACAGACCAAGAAGCAATGGTCAGCTGTTGTCAGCGACCTCTATCACTATGTGAACCCCAAGAACAACTGTGAATCACCCATGATTTCGAAAGAGACTTATGAATGTGTCATGAGACACAAGGAGGAGCTTGACTCGGCCATTGTCTATGACAGAGACTTCAACTATCAGTACTTTGGCTTCAAGACTCTGGAACGATCATATCTTCTCAAGCTCAATGGCAAAATTGTCGAGCGACCCCAGCACATGATTATGCGTGTAGCAGTCGGCATCTGGGGCGACAACATTGAGCGCGTTCTCGAGACGTATCACCTGATGTCCAGCAAGTTCTTCACACACGCTTCACCGACACTCTTCAACGCTGGCACTCCCCAATGCCAGCTGTCATCATGCTTCTTAGTCGACATGAAGGACGATAGCATTGACGGCATCTACGATACACTCAAGACATGTGCCATGATCTCCAAGATGGCTGGCGGCATCGGCTTGAACGTGCACCGCATTCGTGCCACCGGTTCTTACATCGCCGGCACCAACGGCACATCTAACGGTATTGTTCCCATGCTACGCGTCTTCAACAACACCGCCCGATACGTTGATCAGGGCGGTAACAAGCGACCTGGTGCGTTTGCGATTTACCTGGAGCCGTGGCACGCGGATGTATTTGAGTTCCTGGATCTGCGCAAGAACCACGGCAAAGAAGAAGTGCGTGCTCGCGACCTCTTCCTTGCTCTGTGGATCCCTGATCTCTTCATGAAACGTGTCGAGAAGAATGGCGACTGGACCCTTATGTGCCCCAACGAGTGCCCTGGCCTGGCGGAATGCTATGGCGACGAGTTTGAGGCCCTATACGAAAAGTACGAGCGCGAAGGCCGTGGTCGTAAGACGATTCGTGCACAAAAGCTTTGGTATTCTATTCTCGAGGCCCAGACCGAGACTGGTAACCCCTTCATGCTGTACAAGGATGCGTGCAACAGAAAGAGCAACCAGAAGAACTTGGGAACAATTCGCAGCTCCAACCTTTGCACGGAGATTGTTGAGTATTCTGCCCCTGATGAAGTGGCTGTCTGCAACTTGGCCTCTCTTGCGCTGCCTGCGTTTGTCGATTACACTGATAGCTGTTACGACTTCAAGAAGCTCCACGAGGTCACTCAGGTGGTTGTTCGCAACCTCAACAAGATTATCGATGTCAATCACTATCCTGTTGTGGAGGCTCGCAACAGCAACATGCGTCACCGGCCCATTGGAGTCGGTGTTCAGGGTCTTGCCGACGCGTTCCTTGCTCTGCGCATGCCCTTTGAGTCACCCGAGGCCCGTGAGCTCAACAAGCAAATTTTTGAGACCATCTACCACGCTGCCCTGACTGCCTCTCTCGAGCTGGCCAAGGAAGAAGGCCCCTACTCTACCTTCAAGGGCTCGCCCGCGTCCGAAGGCATTCTCCAGTTCGACATGTGGAACGTGAAGCCTTCTAGCTTGTGGGAGTGGGATGAACTGAAGGAGCAGATCAAGGAGCACGGAATTCGCAACTCGTTGCTGCTCGCCCCCATGCCCACTGCGTCGACGTCGCAAATCTTGGGCAACAACGAGTGCTTCGAGCCATACACATCCAACATTTACCAGCGCCGTGTCTTGGCCGGTGAATTCCAAGTTGTCAACCCCTGGCTTCTTAAGGATCTCGTTGACATGGGCCTCTGGTCCGACGCCATGAAGAACCGTATCATTGCCGAGAACGGTTCCATTCAGAACATCCCCAACATCCCCACCGACATCAAGGCCCTCTACAAGACGGTGTGGGAGATTTCGCAGCGCCAAATTGTGCAGATGGCTGCTGATCGCGGCGCCTTTATCGATCAGTCACAGTCTCTCAACATCCACATGAAGGACCCTACCATGGGCAAGATCACGTCGATGCACTTTGCCGGCTGGAAATTGGGTCTCAAGACGGGCATGTACTACTTGCGTACTCAAGCTGCTGCCGCGCCCATCCAGTTTACCGTGGATCAGCAGGCTCTCTTGATCGCTGACTCGGCCGTCACGAAAGACAGGCTTCCCAAGAAGAGGACCGCTCCTGCCGGCACCAGCTACATGTCAGCCATGCCTCGGACAGCGCACAACAAGAACGCGGGCGGCAGCAGCAACAACGACAGCAAGAACGATGACAGCAGCAATGTCAATGGGAACAGCCACAGCATCGGCAACGAGTCTATTAGCTCCACCGACGTTCCCACTCCAAGCACCACCCCACCTCCACCTGTCGCTGCCTCGAGGCCAATTGCCTCCCCCAGCAAGTCGGCCATCATGAAGGCTGACGTGGAGGATGGCGATAGCCCCAAGGTTCTCCCCACGGAGCCTTCCAGCAAGGTCAAGGAAGAAGAGTTGGCCGAGCCCGGTGCCAAGCGCGAGGGACAATCAGAAGACGGCGACGTAGACAGCGGAGAGCGCGAACGCGACATTTACTCAGAAGCTGTCCTTGCTTGTAAGAGCCCACCAACCACCACACCAGCCACAACGTTGGCGAGCCCACATCCCGCAGTAGTAGAACCCACTAACATGGACGACCTCACAGGCAGTATTGAAAATCCCGAGTCGTGCGTCATGTGTAGCGGCTAGGTAGGCCAGGCACCTAGGTAGATGCGCAAGACACAAAACGAATGAGGGCATTGGGGTGCCTTTTGGAACGAAGTGTATCATGATGGATGACCACGATCGGATATGAAGGAATGGAAGGCATGGAAGGGGGGAAGGGGGTCGGTTACTGGATATTACGTACCGTTAATTTCTTGTTTGTTATGTTGCACGGGTATGGACGTTACGCGACTGCCTCTGGCGGTTGAGCGAAGTATGCTCCTTATTCCCTTGACTTTTTTTTTGGTTGTGTTCTCCTCCTGGTTTTTATATTGCATGTTTGCGTTGGTCATGTCTGGTTTGGATCATTGTTCATTGTTGGCCTGGCTATTTCTTTTTTAGGTTGTCATTCCAGATAGGCTGTTGTATTTATTTTTATCTTTTATCACAAGGTATGGAAAAGGCGTGTGTGTGTGTATGTATGTCTGAAGTGGCAAAAAGAGTTTGCAGGGGCGCCGAGTAGGACAGATGGAATTGGGTCTGTTTGGCCGGCCTGTGCTGTGGACAGCCGGGAGGGGGTATGACGATGTTCGTGTTGCGACTTGCGAGGCACCTGTCCAACACGTCTTTGCGTCGGGATGGTCGAGATAAAAAAAGCCTGGGAAGCAGCGAGTGTTGTGATTGTGTCTTTTGGCTCTTGTTGTGGGAACATGCGCCGTATCAATGCCCTGATACGTGATGAAGGCACCCATGGGCCACCGCGTTGGGGAAACGTAGCTTTACACCCGTCGTTTGTGCAAAGGATGTCTGTTCTACGAGGCTTCACACCGCCTTAAATGAAACCTGAATGCGAATCTTCAAAATTTGCATGCCTGTACGCGCCGATTTGAATACGACTTGTTAATGTGTTTGTTATGTAATGATAATGATGTTCTATCCGTCTTCTGAACACGTCTACCTAGGTAGATCCGTCTTGCGTTTCTACCAGTCTACCTACGCCTCCTTATCCAGATGCGTTTCCGAATTACGTCTCGACACGTCCGCAGATTGAAGAAGGGGAGAACAGCAAATTTTGAGATTTTGGCATCCATCGAGATCGCCACTCTCGGCCGAGCACAGCTTTCCATTCCATGATCATTCGAACGCTGCTATGGAACATGGAACACGTCAAAGAAAACACAAAAACTTCGATTTAGGTGGGCCCAGAAATCTAATTCATCTCGTCTTTTGTGTCACGGTACATACCTACACCCTTCTTTACCTTTTCTAGCTTGTCCTATGCATGATGACAACCAGGTGTTCCCAATGCCGGATGAAAGGGCCAAAAAAACCCTGCTCTCTTGCCGGCTAGAAGAAGGCTGAGAAGACGGGCTGCGGCGGGCGGTGGAGCGCCGTGGTGGAGGAGATCCTCCTGAGTCCTACGTCCAGCTGGACATGGGTATGGTTCGGTGCCCTCGATGATGCTGAGAAGCAGAGAAGTTGTGCAGCGTGCTGCTGGGCCGGCGCGTCAGGCGTGGTATGAATTGGAAATTGGGTTTCCCGGACAGAAGATGCTGTGCCGAATGACTGGGCTGTTCTTCTTAGTGCTGGTCCTGGTGTCGAAGCTTGATATCGAGTTTACGGAGTATGTTGAGAACTTGAGCATGATGTCTGCCTGACTTCGAGCTGGCGTCGCTGGTCGATTGGCCAATGAGCAGGGCGAGTTCTCGCGAGTCGCAGACGTCTTGCCTTGCTCTGCTGAAAGATGCAAGGTTCTGAGCCACAACTTACAAGTTCACAACGCAGTTGTCGTCATCGATCTCCGAAGACCAAATGTGGGGTTATTGATCCACCCGATCGCCCCTCCCAATGTCGCCAATCAATCGCCATCTTGACACAACCTCATTTCCCCGTCTCCATCGTTCCAATGCCCAGCACAAGTTGCAACTTTCGACTTGGAGACTCGGAGCGGCGACTTTTGGCTTCGATCCTCTCCCCACTGGTTCCTGCTACTGTGGCGCCAAATGAAATGACAACCCGAAAAAAAAAGGAAGAAAAAGAAAAAAGAGGCCGCCGGGCTGCCTCACCTTGAGACAGGCACTTTGTTGATTTCATGATGACTCGCCATCGCCCTCCCTTTCACGGGCTAGTCCTGGACGGAGACCTGAGTCCTGATGCTTTTAGGTATTCAGGCGAGCCCTGGTGTGTTGCGAATCGCGATGTTGCGTGTGTGTATTGCTCGCTTGCTCGGGCCGGATGCAACCAGGAAGTCAGGATCAAGCGCACCAGCGCGGCACAAGGCCAAACAGGTTATGGCATAAGGACGTGAGCCGTGCGACTGCAGAGTGTGACTCTACGGAGTAGGCTCTCCCTAGAGAAATCGCCCCAGAGACCAGGTACCTACATAGCATCCTGTTTGGCTATGGTCTTGGTGCCCGTTAATCGTCGCACCTCGCAGCAGGGACTCGAGTCGCTAGGTACTCGCTAGGGCCTCTTGGAGTCTTTGCGCGTGCTAGTCGGACCCAGCCGAGCAAGTGGTTCTTTTTACCGGGTTAGTCAAGCGGACCAAGGACGCGGATAAGCCTTGGTGCGTACATGGGACATGTGAGGTGAAGTGACGATGGATCATGGATTCATTGGATGCTTGGTGAGAATCGGGGAGATGACCAGCCGGAACTTGCTGATGATGCCGGCTGCAGCTGCGCGCACTTGGACGCCCATGAACGGCCTCAAGCAGGTGGCACGCGGCTGCGGCCATCTGTACCTGCCCTAGATGCCGGGCTAGTCCTTGTTTTCTCACCAGTCAGTCACTTCCCTGTCGTCTTGGCTTGTACGTCGTTCCCACCGTCTGTGTTCTGAACTTCTGCATCATAAAGCTCGCCACATCCTCTCCTGTCCCTCTTCTTGGCTTTCTTTCTTCCACTTGCATCCGTCTCTCTTCATCACACGCGCCCTCAAGCCTACGCAAGCCTTCACCAGCGAGTCCCATCTGCCACTTCGCCTTCAACCTCGGGTAAGTCTTGCGTATATTTTCGACCTCTTTAATAGTGATACTGTTTGACGGCCTCGTCTGATGCATCAGCGGTTCATGCTTGTCCCGAAATGTCGTGTATCTGACCTTGGCTAACGTTGATCATTGTGGGATCGAACAGTCTAAGCAAACTAAGAAACCAAAACCTCGTTTCCACGCTATCAAAATGAAGTCTGTCGTTGTCGCCCTTTCCTTGGTTGCGGCCGTTGCTGCCCAGGACCTTTCGGCTCTGGCTCAGTGTGGTGTAAGTGCGGAACATTCTTAGCGCAGATAGAGCACATGGGACTTTTGCTGACTTAAATGCCTTGTGACAGCAAACTTGCGCCAACAACATGATGACCGCTGCCAAGGCCGAGGAGCTTGGCTGCAAGATGAACGACATCAAGTGCTTGTGCAGCAACGTCAACTTTATGTACGGTCTGCGAGACTGCTCGCACGCCGTCTGCAACCAGCAGGATGCCAACCAGGTTGTCGCCTTCGGCGTCAAGGTCTGCGAGAGCATGGGCGGCGTTGTTGTGACGGGAGGAAACGCTGGTCCTTCTCAGTCTGGCGCCAACGGCCAAGGCGGCGCTCATGTTACCACCATTCACACCGTCGTTACTGGCACTGACGGCAAGGTCATGACCATTCCCGTGGCCACGTCCACCATTGAGGGCGGTAGCGACGGCGGTCACAGCGGTTCTGCCCACACCACCACCATCTACAGCACCCTGACTGGAAGCGACGGCAAGGTCATCACCACTGCCGTCGCCACGTCTGTCATTGAGGGCGGCAACGCTGGCGCCACCGGCAGTATGGGCGCCGGAGCGAGCACCATGACTACCATGATGAGCCAGCCTTCTGCCCCTGCTGGCACCGAGAGCGCTGATGCCAGTGCGGTTCCCTCTGCTACCGGTGGTGAGGCCACTGCCACTGACGGCTCTGGCTCCGGCGCTGGTGCTGGTGCCGGTGCCGGCTCTGGTTCTGGCTCTGGCTCTGGCACCCAGACATCTGCCGGCGGTCCCTCTTCCGCAACCTCCACCAGCAGCACTGGCTTCGCCGTAAGTCTATATTTTCACGTCCAAGCTAAGCGTTTCATAAAGTGAATGAATAGTGTACTAACTTCATTTCTTTAGGCCCACATCACTGCTGCTCCCGGTCTGCTGGCTGCTGCTGGTCTCGCTGCCCTCCTTATCTAAGGTGTGGTGTGCCTAGCGTTGTATCATTTTCTTCTAATTTCTTCTTTTTTTCTTTCTCTTCTAACTGTGACATTTTTGATACATAACCCCTGTTTTTGCTTGAACTCTGTTTCAAACTATGTCATGTTGTCCACTGGCAGACACGAGTCAGCATCTCTCAGGAGACTGATTTTTAAAGCTTCAAGAAGACAGATGAGACATGTCTAGACTTGGGGAGTTTGATTTCGTAAAAGATTGGCGAAAGGGATTAATGAGGCATATGATGTATATGTCCTTTTCATTTTCAACGAGAAAAACGTGCGGATTGAGGCGATGTCTGGTTTGCAACGTTTACACAAGCAAGCGACGGCGGGGAGGTACATGTTTCAGACGGACTTGGCGATGGTTGTGCGATGGACAGCCTGGTGTGGTTGTTTAGATACCCCGATAATGCGCCTTGCTCCAAGGGGTCTGTCTGGCTAGTCGCCTCATGCATTACTACCTTAATCATAATTTCTTGGACCTGCAAGCGATTTTCTTGACGTGACATTGTATCGGCTGTATCAGTATCAACTGCGTGAATTGCGCGAAATTGCTACAACTGCGTGGAACTGCATGAAACTGCCAAGTGAATCATGTTTGTCGCGAATGTTGTGCCCAGATTGAGCAGGGAATAGCGCCCTGCCGACGGCGACAAGTTTGGCATGCATAGGTACCGAGTTCTCAGTTCATGGCTGGTAGACATGGTAGATGGCAGACGCGTTGTTGTATTTTGGTCGCTTTGCATTAGTACATATGTATATGTACATACGTGCTACCTACATGGCAAACGACATTGAGGTAAAAGCCAGATACATATGTACGCCCATTGTCTGGCATTATACATATCATGTCTTGCAAAGATGTAACGTCATGTCTGAGAACAATGAACACGCCTACAGGCTACCACCCCGCCTCCATAATCATGGAGACAAACTCGAGGGCTGCATTCCATTGAGGGGCCTCACAATCAGGGCTTCAAGCTGAAGGGACTACAGGAGGCGACTTATGAGATATATTGAGTAGAACGCCAATTGAATGAGAAAATCAGTTAGGAAGCCAGTAAGGAATTCTCTGACCTGAGAGACGGAAAGATATGGCATTGGTCTACGGCAGCGTACGGCTGTTAGACTTTAGTACACACGTGAATCAGAGGCATACCCTGGGGGGATAACTTGAGCAACACTACATATGCACATACTCGTGAGTGTAATCTTTCGAAAAGGACGCCCACGAGTACGTAAGAAGGAGAGATGGGACTGGAAGGAAACAAGGAGTATTTGAAAACGTGAGCTAGGGTTCAGGATTGGAGAACTGTGAAACTGTACACAGTGCATCTCGATTCTGTGACTCGTGAGTCTATGGACACTGGACGTTCATGTACAATGTCAATGTTACATGTAGGTCGTAGAGAGATATCAAGTTACGAATTACGTGTACATATCATAACATATGCCATTCATTTCCTTTGGTCCTTTGGAACTTGGTAAGAATAAGATGAATTGGGTCGTGATATCAGGATTCCAGGAAGAAGCACACTCACTGAGAACAGTTCTACAGAGATATCTTCCCCTCTCGCTGAAGTCCTTCATCCTGAAAATACGGAGTATGCGACGCGGATGCATTGGATGACGAGTATGTTGACGTGAAGAGGTATACCGTACGACGTATACAATATACTAACTAGGTGTTAGAAGTTGCAACAGAATTGTATAATAAATTTAAAGAAAGACTCAAGAAGAGTAAGGCGTTGTTGCTATCGTGGAACGCTATATCTAGCGAAGCATTGGCTAAAATTATTCCGCTTAATCCACCAAGAGTAAACAGTGTATTGAGTACTACCTATGTAATAAGTAGAAACTTGGGGAACGTGATCGATCGTGGCATCTGGCATCTACCATCAGGACATGCGAAGCACAGGCCCCGGGAATATCTTCTTCCCTAGCGTGCCATTCTGGAGGCACATACCTAGGTAGGTAATGTATGTACAAGGTAGATTTATGGAATTCGGATGTTGGACGAGCGTGGCGTGGATTGGTAAATCAAGTATGTATGTATGTTATACTCCGTAGATCGAGTGAGAGTCATTAGAAGCAAAAGCACGGGAGTGTTCTATGGCTTACTGTTATAACTTGATCGATCGTGCCAACGGGAGTACACAGCTCCGGGAGTATCTCCCCCCGCTTGGAAGTGAGCACCACATGACGTTAGGTAGGTAGGCAGCAGGCTTGTATGTACTAACCTACCTACCTATACCAACTTGCAATGCTGCATTAGGTACATTTATTACTACTACATACTCCGTAATAAATACAATGATACCTACATACCACAGAGTATGTATAATTAGAAGCTCATCCGTAAAACTGATCTGATCGCTCGGGAATACCTTCTTCCTTTCTTTCCATCCCGTCCGGCGTCAACGGTCAAGGAAGTATGTATGATGTATCGATCCGTAGGATGGAGAAACGCACAGATAGGTGGGTTGGCCAAGCGATTATTGCAACCATGACTATAGTTGTGTGAGAATGGGTGATAGCAGATAGGCACCTGTTGCGATTGAACTTTTGGGAAAGATCCGAGACGAGGATTGTTGAGACTCGAAAGTACCTACCTACATAGGTACCTATGTACCTACATTAGGTACCTAAGGAATCAGGATTAAAGGTTGCCGAGGGGGTGGGGCTTTGTCGCATGATTGGTGGTTTTCACATGTCAATGCTGAGTTGCAACTTGCAAGTTGCCAACTTTCCAACTTCTTCACACATACCTATGTACATGCCAAGGTACATATGTACTATATGTACTTTGCTTCGTGTTCAGCACTCCAGATCAACTCCATGACCACTGACTGCCTTTATACAACGAGTATGAACTAGATATTAGGTTCTACGGACAGCTAGGCATCAAGATAAGACGCAGATTCCGTGGCCATTGTTAGGAGATGTGATTAGATTAAACTTAGTCTACCCAACAACTAGATTATCTTAAGTTCAGTCCTCTGTCCCCTTCATGCATATCCGCCCATTCAGACTTCGCTCCGATCCCTTCATGTGCAGAGCAGTATAGCATCATATCTCTCGACGCATTGAGCACCAGCGTACGAGGTGCGATAACAGAAAACATGAACCCTCGAGTTCGATTCGTGCATCGCCGCCGTCAAGGAGGGAATACAACATGCGATTATGCCCATGCCGTGATTTCTCCATGCCCAGTATTTGGCAATACAATGTCACTTCAAAAAGCCTCCTGAAGACGTCATCCATTCCACAAAGCCTGCTCTGACCAAAAGGCAGACTTGTCTCACGTTGCACGGACGGGGTAGTTAAGAATAGTGCATCCCGCATCCCGCCTCCACAAAGCTTTGAAGATGAAGAAATGAGGGGGGGCAGACTACTTTTGTTTTCGTTTCAACGCCGTCAAAAGCAAGGCCTCTCTTGAGTTAAGTTTCGACCGCCATGCTCATGGCCTCTGAAAGTCCATACCGCGAAATCCCTCTCATGTTCGAGCCATCTTTCCGACTGTTGTGTGTTGTGCGTGCTGACTGGTATATTCGTGTCTGTATGTTCCAAAATGAAAAGAATTTTAAGAAAAAAATTACTGGTTCGCCTTGTCCTTGACCGCCGACGTGGCCTCTGCCTTCTTAGCAGCCAGAAAGCTGCTCAACCAGCCCAGCGTCTCCGTGCTGACTACCACGGCAGTGGACACTGCAGCCTTGCCCTGGCTCACTAGGCCCTTTTGCTCCGTCTTCTTCACCTCAGAGGCGTACACATCCAAGACGTGGTCACGGCCCTCGAGGCCCTTGTTGAAGGGCAGCAAGATCAGACTGCGCGTATCCTTGTACAGGTCGCTGGTGGGCTTCTTCATAATAGGGAAACGCTCGTCGATGCGATCAAGGGTCTTGTCGCCGAGGGAGTCGGCACGGGCGACATAGGGGGAGACATAGCCGTAGGGCTTGGAGAGCCAGGGCAGCACGGAAGAGGCAATAGTTTGATAGGCGGAGTCGCCGAGCTTGATAGAGCGCTGGGCGAGCTCGTTGGACTTGACGGTGTCGATGCTGTCGCTGATGACGGGGTACTTGAGGAGGTGCTGAATGCGTTGGTTAGCAGTAGTTCTCATGACTGAAGGTTCTGACAGTGTTCCCAGGTTCTTTATGGCTCGACAAGGGGAAGTAGAAAGGGAGGGAGTAGGGGTAGCTACCTGGAGAAAAGCAGAATTTGGGCGAGACGATGAAACGTTGCCGTTGACGTGAGAGGTAGCCATTGCGGTATGACTGTGCAGTGTGCTTTAAAAGGCTCCTGTGAAATATCTGTTCTGTTTGGAAGCTGTGTTTGGAAGATGTGATTGGAAGACGTGTGTAGACGGAAACAACAAGACAAAAAAGAAAAGAAAGCAGACTGGCAGCTGGGAAAGTCACTCCTTAAAAAGGCCGCACGCAGGTTGAACGGTTTAGGGAGTAAGCCAGCGAAGCGCCACACACGCAACTCCGTCCGTCCAGTGGCAGCAAGCGATAACTTGGAGGATTCTTATTTTGGCAAGCGAGCAAAAAGCATGTGAAAATCGCATCATTGGAGCTGATTGATTGGTTCATAACTTCATCCAAGTCCACAGCCACATTGGGCCACCTCCACTACGGCGGCATGGGTTACAGCGGGCGGCAGACGGCATTCAAGAATGAGACGTTTCCAATTCGCTTCAGCCACTGCCGGTCCAAGGAATAGAACAATTAAAACAATTTGAGAAGTCGACAGACGGAGAAGAGGTTGGTCTGACACATGAAAGTCGTATTTCGCTATCGGCCTTTCTATCCCATCGGGATATTGATTGGGCTTCCTTGGCCAGTGGCCGGGTTGCGGGTGGAATGGCATGCCGGCCCACGTGCCCCCTGCAACTGCCAACAACACATGCAATGTGCATTCTCGTTTTGAGGAAAGGGCAAATACTAATGAGCACTACTCCGTATGTTCAAATGTTGTCCCTAGATGAGACTCAAGGGATTCAAGAGAGGAAGAGATCGAAACAGGTTTATTATCGGCGAGCTCAGAAAGCAGCTTCCCTTTGTAGCTGCACATGTTGTTGGAGTGTCAAACCTGGCTTACACCAGAGCAGATAAGCAAAGCAGAGCACATGCCAGAGCAGAAACTCTACGCTCACGAGTCAACACATGGCACGCTGTGTAGGCACTACGGAGTACTAACTATGTATAGGTACATACCTTCCTATCTGTGCATCTTAATAATTAATCTACAGCACAAAATCATAAATGACGCCTTATCTTCAGGGTCCCTTTCTGTCACAAGCATCAATCATTACACAGCGCCACATGGTGTCATGATATGCATGATGCATGTTATCGCCGGATTACACCATCCTGACGGTGACCCCCCTCGCTGGCCCAACAGAGCAACTCCTATCCTGATTCCTAGCTACGTCAAGGACGCCCATATTGTCTTCTCCTTGCTGACCGTTTTTTCTCGACGGTTCTGATTCCTGAAGCCGACAAGGCGAATCGCAACAATAGCCACTTCTGGGGCTTTGCGCGTTGAATGGAACGGACAGGTGGTATCGCGCGCGACCGACAGATGTTCTCGTAGGTACATAGCAAGCCGCGGCATCACCTGCCTACTGTCGCTTTTGCCATGCGGTCATGCTGAGGTTGTTGTTGCGACGGGATGGGAAAGCCAAGGCTTCGCTTGCCATGGTTGTGGCGACCCGGGGCCCAACAAAGCCCGCTGCCCGCGACGTTCTGCACGGATCCACCCCATTTTTTCCTCCCTTCACGAATCACATGTCAAGATGCTTGAACTCCTTTCTTTTTTCTTTAACTCCGTTGCAGCCTGCAGGTTTTCTTTTTCGTTTATCCCTGCGCGGAATAAAGTCCGAGTGACGTAGCACTATCGCCCGTATACGAAGTATGTACCTAGGTTAGGTACGTCATTCTCGGGTTTCTGCTGTGCGCCGAACATTTATTTAGGTAAGCAACATCATAGGTACCTATGGACCTGGCTCTTGCACTGTTGCACAAGCCGATGGCAGAGCTCCATCATGCCGAAAACGTGTGGAGGAAGCCAATCACGTGCATCATGAGAAGATCTTCCCTGTGAAGGAGGCTTCTGAGCTCTGGCCATTGCGACAAACATTCTCGTTACGTACACCATACATGCACACGCAACCTCATCTGGCATCCCGCTGCGTTTTTTTTTTCGGAGAACTTACAAGACCGCAGAAACACACAGACGAGCCTCTTGCCCGGCCGTACTAGACTATTTGGCGGCTGGGAAAAGGAAACGAGAGGTATGCTGCGAATGCACGTCAAGCTTGACATCTTGACGTTTGGATAGTTACGGTATATGCGTCTTGATGTCTATCATGGCTCGTACAGCGCGGTATGGGCATATACACGGAGAGCTCTACTTCCCAACCATAGGTAGGCTACCGTAGGTATCATGACTTGCCGACATTCCCGACTACCAGGCCATGTCTTTTTCTTTCAGCTCCGAAGTCGCCGAGCAACACGAGATTCGCTTAGCTCGCCAGAAGTCACCATGGTATTTGGCCATCACAAGGAAACCCCTTTGTACGGTGTTCTTTTGAGAACACGTTCATCATCATTCACTGTCTGGGCCCGCAACGACAAGACTCGGTGGACAGGAACGATTTTCTTAATGCCTAGGCCTCGTAATCGGCTGGGTGGGGGAGTACGAGTGACGGCGATTTGCTGGTTCCGCGTTTGGTGATTGCTCGTCTCGCCGCCTTAGAAGCCAGTTCTGAGAATATTGTTCTATGCCAATGCATGCTCTGTCGTCCTGCTTGCGCTCTACCGTATGCGAATCGTCATTTAATGCAAGGACTTGTTATCCCGTAGGGGTCCGGGGGAGGATCACATTGACGGCGGTTTGGTGATTCTGTCCATCTCACCGCCCAGAAATCCAGTTCTTCGTACACTTTTCTGATTCTTCGTACACTTTTCTGATTCTTCGTACACTTTTCTGATTCTTCGTACACTTTTCAATGCGAATGCATCAGTCGCTCTGCAGTCTGCTTGCCCTCACATGAACCGCACATGTAATGCAATCACTTACTCCCCGACGGACTCTTTCGAGATGAGTGTCCTGCCGATAACTTGGTTTCTTACCAGAGTATACGTGTTGCCTCAGGACGTCGTATTCATGATCAACGCTGATAGATGCTGGGGAGAACGCTGATGACACAGAGACAGAAAGGGAGGGTATGTTGGGATGCTCAGTGACCTAAGCAGAATGTGAGTGAAGTGTCATGAATACTCATGTCGACCTTCCACGTATACGCGCACATATTCACAGTGTATACGAGATTCCTCTCACAGCAGCTCTCCGCAAGTTCTGGTGCTGTGAGAACCTCGCTACGCGCTTGTAAGAGGAGCTAAATACTTGAGAAGGGGTCGCTCTTAGGTTCACGACTGGTCATTATACCGCGGCAGTTTGCGTTGCAGCTCTGTGAATTTGGCTCTGTTGCGCGTCGGCGTAATGCAAGTACCGATACCTGATGGGCTTTCTTGAGCGCAACTATATAGACTTGAGACTCGAGAAGTGAACTGCCCTCGGCATTCCTGTTTAAATGCTCATTCTTCTCTGTCGTCCTATATCTGCGCATAGTATGTATAACATACAATTATTCCCGAAGGCCTCTTGCCGGCGCAATCGGAGGAACTTGAGAGGTGTTTTGCCACACTGCGCAGTGCCGATAAACTCGGACTTCTGAACTTCTATCATCATACGCATAGTTACTTCTGTCGTCTTGCTTGCGCAGATGTCATCCCGAAAGCATATTCGGCTGCAACTGCATATACATACAAGACAAAATGAGAGATGTTTTCTGCGGCTTCTGCCGAAAGTCATGGATTCTTATGTGAAACTGTCTGTGGTGCTTCATCAACAGTGTACTGCCGACAGAAGGGAATGCCTATATGCAGTTGTGATACTTCGTGACTGAGAAGGCTGGGCTGCCAGAAAGCTTGTTGAGGATGCGCGAGCTGCTGCGAGCATCGCCCCGATTCCCTTTGCCTTAGAGATGATGGGATAATCATGGCGTCAAATATTGGCAGCACTTGTAGAGCGAAATACCACACGCAGAACGTATTTGTCTTCTTTCGCTGGTGTCACCTGGAAAATCTCATGACACAGTGATACGGAGCGATTCTTGCGAGGGGGGTAGCAACGCTCTCCCTGTATAAGTCATTCATCACCAATGTGAATCTACTCAATGCTGCGGAAAGCCAGTTCTGCTTTTATCGGGGGTTACGAGTTCTGCGACTTTGCCACAGCTGTCAAAGTCAGTTCAACGTTTGTCAATCCCTAGACATTCTCAAACATCCTGAAACTCTACTACATAAGCCCATCTTGCAGATTTCAGAGGCTTTATCATCAAACTCTTCCTGAAGCGCATACTTACTCATACTCAGTCGTACTCACTCAGAAAGGGTGGTCACCAGTGACCAGGTCTACTTTCGGCTCACTTTACCTCCCAAAATGATGTCATCAGCTTTCCTGAAGCTCAGCCTTGAGGCCGACTTTAAGCAGAGTATTCATCAACAATTGAACGCTTTCTAGGAACCTACCCTGCGCCATATTGCCGTCACAACGAAAACGGGGTCAGGTCGAAGGTCTATCTACGCATAAGAACGATGTGTATGAACTATAAATAAGCAAGATAAGGAGGAACCGCAACAAAGCACCACTTCAAGCCTGACATTACCAGTACGTACCTATGTATATACTCCGTGCTCTGTATCCTCCTTTCCTCTGAACCCTCTCGAGGGGGCATGCTCGCAGCTTCCCCCCATTTCGTCTCCGAATGCCGTCCCTTGTCAATGACGGATAAACGCGTCTCTTTCGCTAGAGTCTAGACGCGCTCTGACGCCGTCCGTTGACATGGGCTGTGCAAAGTTCAAACAGCTCAATTCGTCTGTGCTCTGCTGAAGTTACTCGTGCTACAGCCCCACACTACTTTTTGGTTTCGAATGCTCTCACCATCGTAGATGGTGCTCTTCACCTCCGCGCACAATGCACCCATGC